>JADRCD010170906.1:16570-54415 GCA_019843815.1 Montemys delectorum
ACACACACACACACACACACACACACACACACACACACACACACACATATACACACACACACACACAGGGTTAGGGGAGACGATTTTCATTCTGAGGTTAAAAAAAGAACAAAAGCAAAAATCAAGGCCATTGGTGTCTTGGTGGGGAATGACAATGTGTGCTATAGGTTCTCCCTTCCCACCTCTGTAATTCTTAGGGTAAAAATCAAACCACACTTTTCATCAGTGATATTTGGGAAGAGAGGCTGAGACTTGTTTTAAGATTGGCAAGACAGATGTTGCACTTGCTGCTCTGTCCACATTTAGGAAAGAAACATCTATGGACATTATGGGGGTGAGATTGTGAGCGAGTTTAATTTTTAATTATGCTCCACTGTAGTTAAAATGACAAGGTAAGAAAAATAAAAGAGAAGAAATGAAAATGGCTGATAGGTTAAACCTTAACCTTGACCATTAGGAGAGCACAGACACAAAGGAAATACTGGTTTGTGACAAATTTACATATGCAAATTTTTACTTGCAAAAATATTACCACTGTATTCTCTGGTCCTGGGGGTGGGTAAGAAAGTGGCACCTCTGGAGTGATGTCAAAGGACACGGCCAGGCCAGTCTGGTTAGTGCCTTCGTCAGTGTTTTAAACTCTACTTAAAGGAATAGTTACAGATTCTCCTGACGACTTGGTCCCTGAGGTTTCTTTGGTGGTGGCCGCATGGATAAACAGTGGCTCTCTGTGGTTCACATCTACCAGGAAATGTTAGGCAACCATTCTAAATTGTTGAGGGTGCCAAGTTGGGACAACTCTCTGCTATAAAATATTTAGTATAAAATTTAGACAGCAAGAACAGTCTAAATGGCTGGATTGAAAGATTAATTTAAAAAGTGGGAATTCCTATAGAAAAAGACAATAGCTGCACCCAAGTGTTAAAATGGATATTCTAGATGGTGAGCTTCTGAGTGGAGTACTTGGTTGTTTGTTTTTCTAATTCATCTATTTGCTTATTCTTAAATTCCTGCAAACTAGATTCCTGGGTGAATTCTAGGTAATAGGCCATCTCAGCCATTTTATGTTTTAATATAAAAACTTTACAAAGCACTTTTTCTGTTCTGTGTATAACATTGTTTCTTCAGTTGGAAGGTCATGATCCCACTGAAGAACCAAATGGCATGTCTTAACCCAGTGAAAGAAGCTGAGTATCTCCAGCTGGGATAGATGAGGGAACCAGAGACAAATTTGAGCTCAGTTTCCCTTGGACAACCTCAGAAACAA
Source organism: Montemys delectorum (assembly GCA_019843815.1). Classification (NCBI taxonomy): domain Eukaryota; kingdom Metazoa; phylum Chordata; class Mammalia; order Rodentia; family Muridae; genus Montemys; species Montemys delectorum. The sequence continues at coordinate 17,838 of JADRCD010170906.1, forward strand.
TGTTCCCAGCATCAATAGACTGCCTGTCATTTAAATTTCTCAAATATTCTATAATTCTTAAGTTCGCAAAGCCCAGAGGGATGGAAGGTGGCGAGAGAGAGGTGTGATGGGCATGGATCTTACCTCCACAGTTTCTCTTCCACCACAGGCATGATCAATGGTCCTTCTTAGAAGAGTCCACTAAACCCTGTCTTCAGATTCATTGCAACTAACCGATTCCAAGCTGCCAACTCTGAAACCCCATGTATCTCTGCTCCTCTCTCCTTTCCTGGGGTCTGCTGCTGTAAGACTCAGAGAGAAGATCAGAGAGAACCCCATGTGATGATTCTGATGAAAGGCTGTCTTTCTCCAAGCCACTGGTAATAATTTCATTATTTCCAGATTTATTTGAAAGGTGGCTGATGTCTGGCTGGCTGTGCTACAGAGAACACTTAAGAAACTAGGAATGGGCTCACACCCCAGCTCCTCCTGCTACCTGACCCGTGGCAAAAGCTCAGGCAACACCTTGACTTTTCCAGCATCTGGCCAGAGGCTGCATCTCAGCCCCAGTGTATACCACTTCCTCTGTGTTTGCCTGGGGCCTCATGGCCTCAACCTTCTGCCTCTAAGGATTTCCTGAACCCATTGGTCAGTTCTCCAGAAGACTCACCTTGAGTGGTTGCTTGTCTTCTGTGTAGTTGTTCTTTTGTTTAATGCACCTCTATCAAAATCACCCTGTGTCAAACTCACCCTCTGCATTACCTTCATTAATAATAAACCTTTCCCAACATGTGCACACATAGAAAGGTGTGCACACGTGCACACAGATATATACACATGGGTGTTTTTATTGTTTCATTCATGTGTCTAACACTCTTAAAACAATATTGCAGGAAAAGGAAGATCGTTGTGAGACCCAAGGGAGAAGGATCTGTGCAGCAAAAGGCTCAGCACATTTCCCCACCAACTTCACCCCACAAAAGGTCCTTCAGGGCCAAGCTGAAGGGAGGAAGGGCCCCAGGCTTCAGGAAAGCAGGTTCATGGGGCTGATTTTGTCCCAGGAATATGGGATCTTAATGGGGCTCTAATCATGGTAAGCTGCTCTTGCAAGGTGCTTGGCAAATGTGCTACTTGGTCTTGCATCTGGTCAGCTTCTCCAGCCTGCCTTCTGCTGAATAATTGAAGCCAGTTTTAGCTTTCATTTTGTTGTTAATTTCATGCCTTATGCTAAGTCTGTATGGCATGCTTAATCTTGTCAAGAAATCTCCACAAGGTATTTATTACTGGCAAACTTATTTCATAGGTAATTGCATCATACTTTAAAAAAAAAACAACTTGTATTTTATGCCTTTTTGTAAAATAATTAAAAACATCATTTTAGTTTTGATCTTTTGGGGATTGGAACTCTATTTAATCATGCAATGTTTTTTTTTATTATTATTATTTTTGTTCTTGTGTTGGAGCAAACGGGCAGGGTTTTTATCTCCCCTGTACTTGCAATAACATATTATTTGACCATGAATCACTTTAACGGATTGAAACATAAGCATGTGAATTGAAAAATAGATACATTAGTCAAATCAATAAATAAATATGAAAATATATTTCTACGATGAAAAACCATCTTGGCTACTGTGTCCTCCAACTTGGACAGAGAGAGCTGAAATATGTGGCCGTAAAATATAGCTTGCCATGTCAACTAGCCAGTGCCTGCAGCCTAAAAGGAATTTTGAGCACTGGGTAAGTAGTATTTCATCAACAAAATCATAAAATAAAGACATTAAAATGAAGGGATGATGGAGTGTAGCAGGACGTTTGTAAAATCACCCTTCAGTCTGAGGCTGGAGTATTTTAGTATTAGATACCACAGACTTTTCATATAAATTTGCTTACAAATAGCATGCCCTAACAAGCTACATTACCAGGCTGCCCCCGTAGCAAATATATTTCTACCATTGCTGCTAAACAAACTCTACTTGCACTCTAAGGTACAGCGAGGGTACAAATAAATAATTCATCTCTTGGTCTAAAACACACCAGTCTTCCGGTCTTCACCGGGAGTGTTTGTCTTTGTTAATTAATGACTTTGAAGTCCTTTTAGGAATTCAGTGGCCTGGTCCTCTTTTCTTATGTACTTTTCCTCTCATTCTGTCTTTCCTGCATGGATTCCCCTACTTGCTGTAATCAATGTTCAATCTCTAATTTCATAAGATAATAAAGTGGGTTGCATGTGCTATTACCAGCTCCATTGTGCACTGTATCAGTTATCTGTCAGATGACTGTAGGAATATAATTAGCATGCATGATTTTAACGAAGACAACTGAGAAATAAGGATTTTAAGTGACTTGCTTTTCTCTGAAAGTAGGTACAAAACACACTGTGGAAATCCAAATTTGCATTTATTTACATATAAGCTTGGGTTTTTTTTTCCTGTATGTAGCACACAGTGTTCGTTAATATATTGCAAGTGCAAATTGCTATAATTTGTTGTTTGATTATATTTTTTATACACGTTAATAAGATTAAGCAGCACTAATTAAAATTTGTAGATTATGTTTGGATGGGGGAACTTTCATAGAACACATGTCAAAGGAGGGAGGAGGACTCTAAATGGAGGAGTGAATGAATATTTGAGAGATCTTGTGACCCAGGTGCTCCCTTAGCCATTCTTCCATGAAACAATATGAAGTGTTCAGAGAGGGCCTCAGAGGGAGGAGGGACTGTGCTGGTTCATCTTCCCAGGAAGCCCCATGGCCCTCAGCCACTTGTCCAGGGGACAGTTGCAGTGGCTCCATCCCACAGGACCAGAACAGTGAGGGCAGCTTGCATCTCCCTCCAGCTCAAAGCAGAGGCACTCTCTTGTTCTTGGCTCATTCAAAAAGGGAATCAAGGAACACCTCCGTCTGGAATTTTAAAGTTATAAGATTTTTTATGTCATCTCCATGTTCTCCAGGAGTCCAGCACTCAGCAACATGGGACTGAATCTCTGCCTAACTGTGGGCTGTTTGAGACAAGAGAAAGTAGGATGCCCTCCACAGAGAAGGCAAGGTTCAAGGGTTCTGAGACACAATCCAAGCAAGAAACCCTTGGACACCAGCCCCAGGCTTTACCTACCAACAGTACTGTGGTTCAGCATCTGGCTTCTGACCAGGTAACCTTAGCAATTACAGCTAGCATCTCCTTCCTGTGCTCTAAAGCCATCCCAGCCCAGCAGGGGTGGAGACCCATACATAGAACCACTGACCCACCATCTAGGCACCAATCAGGAAAGATGCATTTGGGGGTGTTCATCTCAGCATCCCAGGTTCCTTTGTGCCAGTTTTGATGGACACTTTTTATGAAGCGCTTTATCTTGGGTAACTGATGAGGGAGCCTTGGATTCTTCTGTGTTTTCCTCCCCTCCCCGGCCTGCCCACAGTTGTTTCTTGTTATAGTGAAGCCCACCCACACTCAGGTTGCAGAGATGGGTGAATAAAAGTCAGAAACAATTCGAGATAATTGCGGTGAAGGCTTTGTAGAACATCTGCAGATGGGCTGTGTTTGTGGAATGGACCAGAATATGATTTTGGAATCAATAGCTCAAACTTTCTGCTCAATTGAATTTTTTTTTTTAAAAGTGGTGATGGTGGGGGTGGGTGGCAGTGATCTACAGAAACCTTTTTGAGTAAAAATTATTTTTAATCACAGATATGTCAGCCCTATTTAAATGCCAAATGGGGAATACTGCACGCACATAAACATTTAAAATAATGCCAGTAAAAATTATAGCAACTCATTGTACAGACCACCCGGTACCAGCAACTGCTGATGCTGATGTTGAGCTCCGAGCTATTTCTGGGTTAGCATCAGGCTTTATTTAATATAGTGACCTCCACATACTGTTGTCATTAAAGTTACTAATAAATGTGATTTAATTTTTAAGTGCAGTAAATTGTTTATTGTACAGATGCGTATCCCTCTTTAGAGGAGATCTTAGGGTCATTTCTTATACAAGGCATCTTGTACTTGGGGAGAGCCAGACGGGCAGCTTGAGTTGTATTTCTTGTGTCTGTGTCCTCATTCCCCAAGTGTGAAAACTTTATTGCTCATTATCTACTGAGCTGTGATGAAGTGACGGATGATTTATTGGGAGCCAAAAACTGTGTTTCAATGCTGAACATTTTTATCCTTTTGTACTGTGGTCTCGCCAGCCTGGCTCCCCTAACTGCCCAGGCAGGCAACAAATAAAAGAAACTCCACTCTGGAGGGGCCAGACCCCCCTCATAAAGGTCTGTATTGCTGATCCACTCTGTTCCTAATTCTATTCAATTCCCTTTTGTTGCTTAAAATTTCAATTTGTTTAATTGAGCTGTTTGACAGTAAAATTCTGAATTCCATACATTTTAGCCATTCATATTAAATTTCCTCCCATACAGTATTTTTATTAATGTGCTTTATAGGCCAGAGCCTTAATTTAAATTTGGTGACCTCACAAGCATGCAAAAAGATCTGAATTCTTATTTCCTTTCTTCTTCTTCTTCTTCCTCCTCCTCCTCCTCCTCCTCCTCCTCCTCCTCCTCCTCCTCCTCCTCCTCTTCTACTTCTTCTTCTTCTTCTTCTTCTTCTTCTTCTTCTTCTTCTTCTTCTTCTTCCTCAAAACTAAATTAAAATGAATCATTGTAAACCAACAGAATGGTGTGGTTTCTTCCCTGGATTTAATGAGTTCAGGGAAGGAACTGGGGATAGGAGGGTAAATTCTGCAGAGCTGGTGCGGGCATGTGAGTTTCTCCGTGTATTTTCATATTTTAATAGATGACATATTTTAATAGATGAGCTATTAATAGGGAGAGTCGGACAGTTCTGAAAGCAAGTCTCTGTTTCCATTAAAGCGGCAGGTGAGGTACCCTGTGATGAGAACACAGCATCCTCCTTTTACAGGGTTCCATGTTTATTGACATTTAAATAGCCTAGCACCTTGTCCTTTAGGATTAATAAGACACCCAGAAACCCATGCAAAAAATTTGAGGTTTACTAAACTTTAATCCGTACGATTTAATAGCAAGATCTGAGTCATTATGCGTATGCAGAATGCCATCTGACTTTACAAACACTTTTAAACGATGAGTTATGTGGCAAGAGTGGTTTGGCTGTGTATCATTATGTCCAGGTAAATGCCAGAATGATGACATAATTGGTAGTTGGGAGTAAAATACAACCCCTGTAAAATGTTACTAAGGTGAATGCAGAGGGATTGTAATTCATTATACACAGACGTGGTTCCCAGGCATTTATCATTTTATGAAGTACAGGCTCACTTGATCTCGCCAGGCGTTGTTTTCCTTTTTTCCCTTTGTTACTTCCTTTGGCAGCGTAACACACGTCCTGGTTTCAAAACCGCTAATTCCTTTCTCTTTAACCATTTTCCAGGGTACCCCAGTGGATTTCAGCCTCTTGTCATGCACTAGAGACCAAGAATTCTGTAAATGCTAAATCCTGAGGACTGGCCCTAATAAGAATGATAATCCACCAATTTCAGACAATGATAAATTTATGACTTTGGATTAAAGGTCAGATGGCTATTGGAGACATTAAAACAGCCCAATTTCATAATGCCCTGGCATCTTAAGGACAGACATTTGTGCACTGTGCTGCCTGTTAGCTCCTGCTAAAGACATACAGTAATAGTTTGGGAGTAGAAAAAACCTATTTCCTACCTGTGCAAGGTGCTTTCCCTTAGCCCTAGGCAACTGTTTAACTTCTAACCCCCTTGTTCACACAGCGAACATGCATAAAAGTACAATATACCACATAAGGACGTGGGTTTTGCAACATTTGTTTTATGCTGCTTGCTACAGAACCCATTACTCACGTTTGCAGACATTTTCTGCTGTCCTAAAATAAGGAGCCATTTCCTCTAAATGGCTGCTTTGCTTTAAGTTCATTTACTTTCAGGGTGTCTCGTTCCCCACCTTCAACATCAATAGAACACCCAAGTAAAATAGAGTTTGGCACAAAATACCTTTGAATAGGACTTGGGTTTGATTGCTTTTTAAGGAGGGTAGTAAGGTATACAGTGTCTCTTCTGGGTAATATCAAACCATGTCACCACCTGGCTGTGCTACCTTCTCTCTGGGATATGCATCTTCCTCTTCCAAACACCCTGAGCCATCCCCTATGATACACCATCCGTGCTTGCTGCTTCCTGCACAGTTCCAGCTCCATTCCAGAGCAGTTGTGCCAAGCAGGCATTCTCTGTAACATTTAATGAATGGTCTCAGAGAGAGTACATGATCAAATGGTTGGGAATTAGCCCTCTTCCATTCCTGAGGTCTATTGCTGAAAGTTTGAGATGACCACTCCAAGGAGACTAGAGTGTGGAAGGGATGACAGGTGTGTGGTCTCAGGCATCTTAAAAAAAAAAAAAAAAAAAAAAAAGAGCCTTTCTCCAAGTGAAAGAGTGGAATATCCAAGGAAGCCTTCAGCAATCCTTTAAACCCAGGGAAGGTCTGGCCTGCCTCACCTAGCCCTATGGACCTCTAAAGTATTCTGTGTACTTATTTCCCTTCTTTGGATTTTTATCCCCCAAAGATTGTCCTCTCAGTTCTCATGATAACAAAGGACGAACTTGATGGGTAACATAGTCCCTGCAGAGACTGTAACAATAACAATAAAGGTCTCCTTTCTGTCCCATCTAGATTCTATCCAGAATCTAGGTGGTTGGAAGCCTAGGGACCCTTAAAGAAAGACAGTGGGTTTTCCAGGGGAGGTGCTCACTCTTGAGTTGTAAGAAAAATAGCAACCAATCTTTCAAGTTACAGATGAAGCTCATTCTTTAAAAGGAAAGAAAAATGACCTTTATCTAGTAACATCACTGGATGAAATCCAAAGTGAGGAGACTCTCTCCTAAGTCTGCATCCATTCATTCATTCATCAGCTTTTAAGGTTCAACTGAAGAAGCACAGGGGAATTGAGAAAGGCAGACAAGACTGGATAGGCTGTAGACGCTTTTAAGAGATTTAGAAGATGCTGTAAATCTCCTTGTATCTCCTAGAATCTTCAAAAACCAAACCAAAGGCTGGGGGTGGAGCTTGGATGATAGAGAGATGGTCTAACATCTGTGAGTCAGTGAGTCCTTTCCATAACACCTCGTGAACTAGCTGTAGTGCAGGCTTGGCCACAGAGTGAGCTCAGATGCAGAGCCTTCTGCAACCTGAGTGGTTGAACGAGACTTTAGATGTCTGACACCTTTATGCAGACTGTGATGCTAGGGAGACGGCACAGAAAGTATGATGTTTCTACCAAACATTGTTTTCCCTCGTTTCTTTTTTATTTCTCTCCTACCCCAGAAATAGGCATTTCATTTAGGTCAGTGCCCATAATATTGGGTATGTTCTTACCATAGTGGCAGAGGATGAAATGCTTGACTTCATTTGTTCTAGATAGCCCATAATGTCCATGATAAGAAGGAAGTGAATATATAAACCAGCCAATTGGTAAACCTCGTGTCAAAACATAATGTGACTTCTACGTTCTACATTGCTTGTCATTGTTTGGAAAATTGTAGGAACTAAATGCTGTCTTAGATAACTTACGTGTGTAGTGTATGTGGTACTAAGCTGTGGGGGCTCAAAGGAAGCTATGGGTGGTGATTCCTGGGTGGGAAATGGAAGTGAGGAACATTCAAATGGACACAGGTCAGATGTCAGATGCATTTTTTTTATTTTAAAATCTGAGAGCCTACAAAGATAAAAATTACCTTCTATAATCCAGATGCAATGACTCATGGCTGTAATCCCACACCCTGAATTCTGAAACAGGAGGATTACCATGGATTCCTGGCAGGTCTGGGCTATAGAGAGTAAGGAGATACTGTCTAAAAAACAGAGGGAAACAAAGCAAAAGAGTTTCTCTCTCTCACTGTAGTTACAGCCCCATCCTCCATATAAACAAGCTCACCTGTCTGGTCTGTCTTTTGCTATCTGTCTTTCTTTGCTTACATTCGGGGCAGCTGAGGGGCCATCTCCATGTGTGTTTGCTTTCTTTCCGATTCGAGTCATTGTAGGAGCAGATGTGAAACTCTTGGGCCCGTGCTTCTGCCACCAGGGCACTTGGGGAGGTTGTCTATGCCTCCCAGCCTGAACATGACATGGTTCTTTTCCACCAAGTGGTTGTTAGAGAGAACAGATCTCCTTTTCCATCCCCCAAAGATTCTTTCCCCTGTTGGAGAATCGATGACTTACTTGCCTGTGTCTTGGTATTGATCACTCCATATCATTTTTCTTGGTCCACAGTGTACTCTTTCCGTTGGACATTCAACTTGCCTTTTATTTCTGGAAAGTCTCAAGTTATATCTCAAAGTTTTGCTTCTTTTCTCTTTCCAAGGCTCAGCTTTCTGCTCCGGGAAGTCATTTTTGTGCTCACTGGGGATGGGTCCTGACAGATCCTGTAAAAAGTCTTGTTTCTCTGATGGTCTTGTTTTCCCACATTATGTTTCTCATTTGTACTATTATTGTTATGCTGTGTGCTTTCTGGAACTGTGTCTCTAAAGTGGAATTATTCTGTTAAGTTTTCGAAGGTGCACACAGCATGTTTGGTAGTATTTATTTTGCTCCATGGGAGCCTCTATTTTAGGGAGCACCCTTCCCCCACGCTTCCCTGCTCATCCTCTATGTTTTAAAGATGAGATTTAAATATGTTCTTTGCTTATCTGCTTGGTTTGCTTGTCTTTGATTGTTTATCATGGGGGGCTGGAAAGAAGGGCTAATGAATAAAGGCACTTGTCAGTTGAGTTCTATCCCTGTATTCCACTTGGTGAAAGGAGAAAACTAAATGTAACAAGTTGTCCTTTGACCTCTGTATGTACACTGTGGTTTATATGTGTGTGTATGTATATGTACACATACCCAAATGTAATATATATCTTTCAACTGCTTATCTTGAAATGAATACATTTAATGATGGTGGAGATAGGGTCAGGGTGGCATTCTGGCAAAGAATACCCCTCCTTGGTTGTTGTAGGCCATTTTGACACTGGCTTAAGCTCCCCACAAGCAAAGAGAACAACTCCATCAACTTCCTCATCCTTCCTCTCCAACTAATGGCTGCCTACAAATCTACCTAGTGGATGCCTTCCTCAGCTGCCCACTATCTTGATTTCCCATGATGAACAGAAACTAGGGAGAGCTCTCTCGAAGCTTGCACAGTTGATGGTTTTGCTTCTAAAGAAGGGATCACAGAATTTGCCTCCTCTGAAGTATTGCTAGTGGCCTGCAGTCCTGGTCGACAGTCCATATCCACTTTGTTCTTTCCTGTACTGGGCCCTTCCAGTGTGGTGGTGTAGGTTTATAGGAACATTATAGTAGATGATTTCCCTAGTGAGCAAGAAAACATTTTTTTCTTAATAGAAATATTATTAACCTGGATATAAATAGTGACAGGTAATTTGGAATTAGAACTCAGTGGTAAGGAATTAGGATAGTGCAGAGCTTTGGGTTTGTTTGTTTGTTTGTTTGCTATAGTTCCTTTTGTTTTGTTTTGTTTTGTGTTGTGTTGTGTTTTGGTAAATGCTTGAACACTTTATAAAGTCCTACCATGTGGATCATTATTAGTTTAATTTAGTGTCTGTGCTGAACGGCAACCATTGCTGTGAGTGTACTCCATTTCATCAAATGACTCCATAATTCACCTACTCATTGGACAAACATGAGGGCACACAACCTACCAGGCTCTGGTTTTTGTAGTATTTAAAAAGCCAGTGTATGAAAAACCAGTGGTATATCTCTACCACCAAGAGATATAGAGTTAGTGAGTGTGTTAGTCAGAGTTTAGAGAATCACAATCAGTAAGTGCACAGTGTGTGCATGCATTAGTGCGCTCAAGCTAGAGTGTGTGCATGCCTGCAGGTGTGCTTGTGCGTGCACGTGCGTGTGTGTGTGTGTGTGTGTGTGTGTGTGCGTGTGCGTGTGTGTGTTCCCAACCAATCTATGACCTGCATGATGGTCTCCAGAACCTTGGAAAGCTGCTCAAAGTTGGATTTCCAGCTTTGTCCCAACTTCTTACCTTGTCTTTCCTTCCCTCTGGGACAGTCTGTCCCATGATCCTCCTGCCACTGTTCCCCACTTCCCACTCCCATTACTTCTCATATCTTAGTCTTCCCTCTCAGGAGTGCTTCCTTAGCTCCCTGGATAAATATGAGTTATTTTAAAGTCTAGAGTAAGACTCTGGAGTCTTTTAAGGCTACTAAAACCAGCATTGGTCACAACCATTTCCGGGCTCCAATGGGTTCTTCTATTCTCCTCTTTCCTGTTATTTCTTCTAGTTAGTTTGGTAAGCTATGAACCCTATGTTATACAGGAGGGTAACTAGGAAACTGGGCTGGCTAGAATTCAGATATCCTCCTATGCTAGCTCTGCCACTTAAGTGTTATTAAATATCTTTGAGTCTCTTTTTTATTGATCAGAGTGGCTTTATGCTAATATCAACAGAATAGCACGGAGTCAGCCTCCCCCTGTAGACTGCAGGCTGGGTGAAGGCTGCCCACAGGGTTTTCTTCTTTGTGCTTGCATCCAAAGCATTGAGTGTTGTACTTGACATATGGTAACTAGTGTGTAAATATTTGACGGAAGGCTTAATTAATTCGTGAGTTTGTTGTAAGCAGTGAAATCGATAATTAACATGAGGGGCTTGGCACATGAAAGCTCTTACTATGCGCTTGCTGGATGCATACGGCTCCAACTCATGAAAGCTTTTGGAGGCCAGTGACTAAGTTTGCTTCACTTTGTTCTCAGCTCTTCCCACACAGAAATGCCTTAAGCCATTGAATCTTATGATCATTGTAGCTGAGAACAAAGCTCTAGCAGATAGCAAAACAAATGAGGTTTCTTCCTTCTTGAAGCTTATGGCTATCTGAGTTCAAATTAGAGTACCAGCTAACCCCACAGCCATTTAGCATCCATATTTAATAGTAAAACAGGCTAAAAAGTTTCTGTTTATTGATCATTTGTTATGTGATAGCCTTGGTTACTTTGTTTAAAACTATTGTATCATAACAGTGATGCTATGAAGAAGTTGCTGTTTCTATTCCCTATAAAGAGATGGCAAAGTGGGGCTCAGAAAGGTCTCCGAGTTTTCTCAAGGGCGCACAACTTTGAGGAGTGAAGCAGAGATGAAAGCCAGGGTTAATAATAAGCTAGAGGGATATTCCATCTATGCAGAAAGTTGAATGACACAAAGATAAGTCTTAAGGTACAGTCTGTCCCGGGGTCCTTAGATCCAAACCTCAGGTTTCGGCATGGACCTGTTTGAGTGGCAGGTGGCTGTCCTATAAAAACCTGGGCTTTGGAATCTGATAACCTTGGCTTGTTTTCTGATTCACTGTGAAATCTTGGCACATCACTTAGCTTTTGCCATCTTATTTTAGCAGCAGCCCTGGTTATGATTTGTCTCATTGGCTGGTGAATGTGCTGAGCATAGTTCTTGAAACAGAAAAAAATGGCTCCTTTCATTTGAATGGGAACTGCTCATTGCTGGCCAGAGGCACCTGCAGGTGTCCTGCTTCATGGGACCACCATGCCTCATTCTTTCACACTTGCTTCTGGGAGTTTCAGAAGATTCCTGAAATAGAATGGGGGGAACAAAAACCAAACCTGTGTCTGAGAGTAACTGTCTGCTCTTGTGAACATCTCATGACATTTACCCAAGTTACCATTGTGGGTGATCTGGTCAGAACCAGTTTCTTTAACTCTCTAGCTTCATTCTCTCTATTATTTGGAAAATAATCTATTTCATCTCATGGGCCTGGTTTGGTCTAGCCTGGAGACCTGCCTCTCAGGGAGGATCCATCTTAATTCACTGTTGACAACATGCTTGCTTCTTCTTCCTTTAGGGTAAAAGTTTGCAAAGTTATTTGTAGATACAAATTGACCATCAGCCAAATCATTTGCTAAGCAGAGGGTATTGCATCCCTGGCTCCACCACATCCTCATTCAGTAGATTTGTAGGGGAGATGAAGGATTCTGGGCACATGTTGAGTGGATAGATGCAAGTGGCCTGGGTGGCCACATGAAAACACTGTTCTTTTAATGGATAATGGTAGACTGGCAAGCAGGTCCAGCTTACACAATGTGTTTTAGTGTTAAAAAAAAATCCTATGCCTTAGGAGAGTCCCACACCTAGCATATTGTGGCAGGGGATAACTCAGGTTTTCAGGGGGTGTTTGGGTGGATATCCAGTACCTATTTACCTGAGTTTTCTGATATCACTTGTTATCAAATGCCCCCAAATGCCTCCCTCATCTCATGGTTGGTGACACACAATGGCAGGGGATCATCTCCAGCTGCTACTTGCTTACTATGCTACTCCCATGGCTTTCTCTAGCTTCTCCAGTTTCTCCTTTCCTCCTGCCAAGCTGCACAGAATCCTGCAGCCAGTAGTGAGTTCAGCTCCTTTTGCACTACCCTGTCTCTAGTATACATGTTGATGCCATCAATATATTAGCATCCTTGCCTTTGGCCACTAAGTCTGAATTGAGTGGTCAAGGGCAAGAAATAAAGAGAACAGGATAAAATTGTTTGATGAACCCTGGCTTTTCTATTTGAGCTATTGCTGAACCTCAAATAGCCTGAACTTCCTCCATTCATCCAAGGAGTCAGTGCTTTGCTAGGATCTCATTCATTGCTCAGTGGGCAGTTGGAAACAAGACATGGAATGTACTAAAGGTGCTATATAAAACCAAATTAAAAATATCTTAAGCACAAGTGCACTCCAAGTACAAGTTACTTCCAAGAAAACCTGATAATCTGACAAAACAACCCAGCCCACGAAAGATATTTATTATAACCAAGCTAACCACTCAGGCATCTACGAATGTGCTTCCACCACACAGACATACTTCAGAACATAATGCTGCTTCTGAGAAGCAGCTGGGGATCCGAAGCAGCAGTCAGTCTCCTCACTCTGCCCCAGCTCCACTCTCTTCCCTTTGTCCTCCTTTGTTCTTTCTCTCTTTTCCTTGTAAAGTCAGTTTTGTTTGTTCTAATCTCAAGCAAACACACACACACACACACACACACACACACACACACACACGCTTCTGCTTTGGAGTCTTCCTGCAAAAAGCATGTATATGGACTACTCTTTTAGAGTCTTTGTATCTGCTAGTGTGGGCTACGGATAACTAGAAGACTGGGCTGGGACCAGGGCATTTATTCTTTTGTGGTTCTGAAGGCTAGAGTCTAAGAGCAAGGTAACAGCAGGTTTGAGAGAATGATATGGCAGAGGGGAGAAGAAGAGGGAGAGGGAGAGGGAGAGAGGGATGGGGATGGAGAGGGAGAGACGGAGGGATATTGTTTCTATGTATCCTTTATAAGAACCTAGGACATGTGTGATATCAAGAAAGCCCAGCCTCATGACTTATCTAAACTTAGCCACCTTCCAAAAGTCCCTAATGCATGATATTAAGGGTTAAGGTTTTAATGTAGATATTTGGAAACAAGACAATACCCAGTCTATAACTACTATATCTTGAAAAGTATTTTTACCTCAACATGGGGTGGTGTCCTAACCAAACAAAATTGTCAGAAAAATCAAGGACAAAATACATTTATGAAAACATCAAAGCCTTTTTGTTTTGTGTGTGTGCTGGGACCTGAACTAGACACTGCCTATGTGAACATAGATATCTGGTGTGAGCACTGTCATCCCTCATGAGCACTGTAGCCATCCTGCGTCATCTAATGTGTACGCCATCATTGTCCCCTGTGAGCACCTTTATCCCAAGTCCTCGAGTACCCTAAGCAGAAAGGAAAGGAGCTCAAGTTGCATGTAGTGCGGCCTCAAGGGCTTGCTTTACCAAAAGAAGAATTGGCCATGAAGTGGTGGTAACAAGCTGATTGAACTCATTTCTTCTGCCCCTGGTCTTTCTCTTTAGCATGCAGTTCCCTGGATGGTGAGCAGTAATAGTGAACCCCACTAGAACATCTGGCTTTACTTAGGAATTTTCTAAAAATCCACACCAAAGATGCCGCAAGTTTTACTCTAGGAGGCTATTGAAGATTTAAGGGGTTTCCATATGTTCTGATTAGTTAGGACACCAGGCAATGCACAGGAGTGCCTTGGCATGGATGGCATCTGAAAGTATAGTGAAGACCCTGCATCCCAGACTCTTCCCATAGTATGCCCCAGAAGTCAGAGCGAATTCTTCCAAGTTAACTTTTAGGTAGGCCAGTCTCAGTTTCCCCCAGGGGCTTTTCCCTGACAGTCCTGGCTCTGACCAGGTTGATCCAGTAATTGCCACAGCATTGATGGTGGGGCTACCAGGGGATGTACTTTCCAGACCAATGAGGGCCTGCTGAGAGCAAGCTCCATATGACCATTCACACATCTAGGTCTGGGCTAGCTCTAAGGTTGCAGCATCCAAGTAGTGTCATACCTAGCGAGAGAGAAAAATCCCTCAAAAGACAGCCCAGAAGAGCATGGGTGGCAGTAGAACATGGATGCACAGGTGTGTTAGCAACACTGGCGACAAGGGACCATCTCTTCCTTTGTTTTGGAGCAGGCTGGATATTTTGGGTTTGGCCATGACCTGTGAATACTTCCAGAGAGTGGGCGGTACCTCTGGGGGTGTTACATTAAGTATAAATTGTGCAATGGCTTCAAGTCCACTCTCCATTTTGAGGATGAAAAGGATAACCTGCACTGGTGCTTGAAGATCCTAAGACTACACATGCTATTTCCTGATCCTCTCTGTTCGAGGCTGATCCATCTGTCCCTCATTCATGGAGAAGTGTGTGAAGACCACTTGGACTCAGCTGTGAACTTAGTTTTAGACAGTAGACAAATAGAAACACAAGTGTTTTGAAGTAAACGGTATTAAGAGGTCTAAGACTTTGGTTAGAATTTTATTTCTTTGGGGACTGTTGATTTGGTTGGGGACTTATTTCATGCTGGTTTATTTACTAGGAAACTTACTTGTCTAGGAAAAATCCTGGACAAGTAAGCTTTACTCTCCCCTGTATGGAGGCTCACCAAAAGTTACCCCACTACATGAGTTTTTAAGAGGCATTTGAAGTAGAAGTTTCTGGTTGTATCATGTGATATAGACTCACATGACGTTTTGCTGAGGCAAGATCCTTGGGAGGACACGTGATATTGGGGGAGAGTATTAGTGCTACTCTAGGGACACTGACAGGGTGCTTACATATCTAGCAGTGCAACTCTTCATTGGTCTAGAATCTTCAATGATCTTCACTTTGTTGAGAGAGAACTCCTGGCATTCTGGCTAGTTCTAGACACTTCTGTTGACTTGTGCTGATTTAGCAGAGGCCTGGCAGTTTCTACTGGATTGTGCCATCATTGCTGATTCATATTTGGTGACACTTTTAAACTGGACTGTTGGCATCTTGATACTACTGAATTGGACTACTGGTATCCTGACAAATGGAGACTGGAATCACTCTAATGAACTACTTCTAAACAGGTCCACATCCCTTGTTCTACTTATCATCTTTCCCCCCCTACTTTTTCAGTGGTCTAGAGAGGGATTGAAGCATTTGAGAACCTTTATTAAAGTGAGTTTTGGAAAAATCTAAGCCTACAGACATTTGTATACATGGTAAAAATCCTAGGCTGAGGTCTCAGGCTCTCCTTGTAACAGAAGGACATCAGTGTGGAAAAAGCATGAAAAAATATGGAGCTGTGTTTCTCTCAGCCTGTGAGTAGCCTTTAAGGGGAAATGCTTTGTTTTGAGCACCAGGGCTCTGCTGAGTCTTCAGCTGCCACTTGTGGTACTTGATATTGTTTTCCTGCACTACCTCCCAATAGCCATTGAAACACAAATATAAAATGTACTGATAATAGAAATTCCACCCTCCCACAGCCAACCCAGAATCTGTCTGTGCCCCAGCTCAGACGTGAATTGGGTCTGGATTGAAATGCATAGGTGAAATGTGTTCTCAAGGTTGCTGTGAATTATGTTAACTCAAAAGTGCTCTGGATTACTGATTTTCAATCAGACAGGCCAATAGCTCTCCTGTAACATGGTTTTCCATTTTTTCTTCTTTTGTGTGTTTAGTAACAACAGTTTCCTTAAGCCAGAGTGGCATATAGCCAGAGGAAAGAGGTGTTAATGAGACTCGGTATAAATGGAAGGGGCAAGGACTGACAGTTTTGTGTAATGCAATTGGCATTGGATAGAAAAGACAGGTGGTAGCATGGAGCTGACCAGTCACCTTAGATAATGATGGAAGAGTGGTGACAGAGGAAGAGTCACAGTGGATGGAAGCAAGGGGAGGCCTGGGAGGAAACAGGCACATTACCTTCATCATGCCAGGACCTCTGATGGAATATGAAGTAAAGTTGGTGCCAAGGTTTGTGTGCTGAGAACCTCAAAGGTGACATTGTGTTTAGGCAGTTCAGGTACCCGAAAGTGATCAGGTCTTTAAGAAGGATGTCCATTCTAGGCACTGATGACCCCTGCTGCTTTTATAATGGCTACTTCATATCAGATATGCCCACTATCCTCTTGCCTGTGTGGAGGAGGCTCAGCCAGAATTAGCCCATTGCATATGTTTCTAAGAGGTAGTTAGACGCATGAATAATGTCTTAGGGCATCAATTCTCAACCTGTGAGTCTTGACCCCATTGGGGGGTCACATGTCAGATATTTACATTACAGTTTATAACAGTAGCAAAATTACAGTTATGAAATAGCAATAAAATAATTTTTTTAGTTGAGGGTCACCACAACATGAGGCACTGTATTAAAGGGTCATGATATTCTGAAGGTTGAGAACTACTGTCCTAAAGAGTTCCAGTCCCCTTCTTGCAGCAGGATGCCAGGGTGAGTCTGGATTTGCTCAGGATTTCTTTTTACTGGTACTCTTCTAACTTCTGCCCATTTCTCTGTTCAGAGACACACTTTGTTTTTCAGAAACTAGATAAAAATTTAATGATTATTTTTTTCCCCTTATACTTTGCTGGTGAGGTTCATGGAGGCAAGGTGTAGAGGAGATAGAGACACCAGGCTGATAAAACTCTGAGGATAGTCCTCTGCTTTGAAAGTTCTTTGTTGTAGCTTTAGAGCCAAGTTCACATTCCCATAATGCATGTAGAGCCAAGGAGAGAGCCATGGTAGAGTGGAATAGGATTGCTCACCATGGCTACATAACTAAAATGTAACTTCCTAATGTTTTGGTCACCAGAGTCCAAAGTCACCCGCAGTGTGTAACATCAGGAGCTCTAAGGGTGACATGGCCTCTTTAGCAGGGACAACTGCAAAAGAGAAATGTCTGTATTACCCATAGGCTGTTAATATCTAGAATGAGAGTGGAGAGGACCACACTGCCTCTGCCGCTAAGGTGACAGGAAGTCACCTTTCAGGTCTCTCTGAAGCACAAATTAGACAAAAGTAGCATCATGCCAACATGTGGCAGAAATGTCCACCTGCATTCCTCTCTCCATCTGGGTGTGAGGTCCCTGCAACTTGACTCACTTTTTCTTTTCTTAGACCATATTGCTGTTTGAGCTTATGGAAGATTGATCAGTTTTAGTTAATGTTTAAAATTAGTTCAAGACCATTTTGGAGAAAAATGCGCTCACCCTACCTTGCCCCCTGTTACTTCCAAGTAATGGCCTGAAATATGAGCAGCAATTTTTCTCTCCCACATGAGACACTTGGCTTTGTGAGACATTCCCCTAATGGGTTAGATTTAGCATTGTCTCCCTTGAACTTAAAAGCTAGTGTTTAAAACTTCATTTTTTAGATGAAAAATTTGACATTGGTAATTTTTATACCTTTGATTAAATAACTAAAAATACATTATTATTGGGTTCATAATTACTCCAGGTATGGGCTGATTTTTGACCACCTCATTGCATTATGACAGCACAGAAGCAAAATTTAACTCATATATTTGACTTAAATGGCAGTCTGCAGGGATTCAGAGCAGAAATTATAAATTCAACTGCAATTTACATGTTAAGTTCCATAACCCCGTGGTGATTCAACCATTTGCAAAAAGAAAAAGAGAGAGAGAGAAGAAGATAGGAAGAAGGGAGGAAAGGAAGAAAGGAAGAGGGGAAGAAGGAAAGGAAGGAAGAAAGAAAGGGAGGAAAGAAAGAAAGAAAGGATGGAAGAAAGAAAAGAAAAGAAAGGAAAAGAAAAGAAAAGAAAAGAAAAAAGGGAAAAAAAGAAGCAGTACATGGCCTATGGTCTGATTTCAATGAGTTATTATATATATATATATTTTATATCTGTTAGGAGGACTGGCCAACTGCTTTACTACATTAAAGTTTCATCAAGTGACACTAACCTAATAATTAAAAAGTGTTAACTTTTTACAGAGCTCCTTGGTAAGTTTCAGAAATATCTCCTCAAAAATTTGACTGAAAAAGCACCACAACATTTTGTCACACGATATTGTCAGATCTGGTTTTATTTAAATTATTTAAGCCAGGAGTCCCTCCTGCTCCTCCCCCACCCTATTTCTCACCTTTCCCACTCAGAGACTCAGAGAATTCAATGGAAAGAAGGAATGAAAACCTCCTGGATCGTCTTCCTAAATCATCCTATCACTGTTTGCATGGCTGTGCTGAGTCTGTCTTTGGATGTCTTTTGTTATTTTAAATTCCTCACAGTTCATTACGGTTGCCCTGTTCATCTGACGGCTGTGTAATTAGTGATACTTCTCTGGCATGTCTTCGTAAAGGAGGAGCAATCGATAGTACCGCGGCAGTTTCCTGTCTCGTGTGAGGAGCACTCCCAGAATTACCCATGCCATCCACAATCCCAAAATACCTATGTTGCCCACAGGCACCTGTAGGGCCTGTGGTGCACTGACATTATTCTTAGACACACCGCCTGGGACTTCTAGGAATGGTGTCCCAGCAACGGCCAATAGGGATGCGCTGTGATCCAACGTTCCTGCTTACATTAGAGTAGAGACAACTACTTCTGGGAAACATTGAGAAAGCATGTGTGGGGCTTCAGGAGGACAGGGGAAGGGGAAATCACTATCTTCTGTGTTCAAAGCCCAGAGGTCATGGAGAGCCCCTGGCAGCGCACAGGTTAGTCTAGTGCAGGCCTGGCTGGGGTTCAGGTAGTCCTTCTTTGTGGGTCTGAGTGAAACAATAGGAGAGCATTTCTTAGTGAGTAGACACATAGACATTTGATGTTCAGTGGTATCCTTGAGCCATTGCTTCTTTGACTCTGTGTTGTGTGTGCATTCTCTTAAAGTGAGATTTAAAAAAAAAAATCCTTAACATCATATGGATTGTTAGTATTTATGGCCCAGGGCTTTTAAAAAAGAAAAAAAAATAGATATATGTGTTGAAATCTATAGACACAAGCTTAGAGATGACTGCTTCATTTGCTCTCCACAATTATGTCACCAGGCACAGCCTATAAGTGTAGACACTGGAGTGTAAGCCCATCTCCTCCCATCTGTGTCCATGCATCTCTGTTCTTGTGTGTGATGTCCCGTGGCTGGTGCCAGGGTTCAAACTGATCAGGAATGTGAGCTCCAGGGGAAATGGATGAGTTAGAGAATCATGCCTTTCCCCTCAGCCAAAATAGAATAAAAAGCATTGTTTAATCCCTACTAGAGGAAAATCAAGGGAAACTAGATGACCACCTACTCAGCAAGGCCTGAGACTCTTGGCATTACCCAAAGTGGTATTTATGCAATAGCTGCAGAGAAGGAGGGACAAAAGAGGGGTTGGGTGCAGCAAATCCTTCAGGGCAGTAAAGACATCCTTTCAAATGACCCTTCCATCTCTCAGAGACACCGTGAATCCAAGAGTTCTTTCCATCGAAATGATGCTTATTGAGCTCTGCTGCTAAGATAGAAGACACAGGATGGGAAGACATGGCAGCTTTCTCCCCTAGAAGACTCCCTCAAATGCCAATCATAAGACTGAAATTTGTGGGAGTAGCTCAACTGTGAAAGTTGAGGCCTTTGTCTTAAATGTGAGAAAGAATCAAGAGAAACTTGCTTGTATAATTTGAATGTGAACCTTCAGGGCCAAGTGTCAACGCTCACAAGAATAGAGATGACTCACTTTAAACATGGAAGACTGAAGAGTGCCCACAGTCATCCACAGAGTGGCTGCTGATAAGGCATCAGGGAGGTGTCTGGCAAACTCCTCCCCTTACACTAGAAGCTTCTCATCTACTATGGCTTCAAGGGAGACATACTGTGTCAGGGAGGCTGTGCTGTGTTGACTCTGTGCCACTACATTCAGTATATTTCACACCTGAGGTAGGCATATCCTCTGAAGAGCTTCATGCAACTTCCATTTTCATTTCTGATCACTTTCTACATTTGCTCTTTATTGTTCTTTACAACTAAAGGCACTCTCTCCCTTTGGAAGCCATCTTCCTGTCTTTCATTTTCTTCATCATTGGAGTGGATTCAACTTGTAGAGTCAGTCCGGTGTTAAGGCCATTAGGAGCAGTGGGGGACTTGTGTGTTGTTAGTAGCACACGCCCAATATGGGAAGAAGACCAGAAGGTACTGCTTGTGTGCTGATCGTATCCATTTTTTACAGCCATGATTGGTTCTGTTCCAGACAGGATCTTGTAAACAAGTGTTTAAGATCTTTAACAAAATGCAAGCTTAGGATCTAAAGAGGGGTTCAGTAGTTTAGAGCACTTGCTGCTCTTGCAAAGGAGTGGAGTTCAAGTTCCAGCACCCACACCAGGGACCTCACAACTGCCTGTAAGTCTTGCTCCCAAGGATCTGATGCCATCTTCTGACTTCTGTAGTCATCCACACCCATCTGTACACACACTCACATGGATGTGTGCACAAACACTCAAAGATAAAGTAAATCTATCAAAACAACAACCACAAAACAGCAACAAACCACAAATCTAGTGAAAGTTTACTGAGAATTATCCAAATCCCTCAAGCCGTTTATCAGTACAGACGCAGCAGAGAAAGGCCAGTTCATTCTCCCAAGATGGGGGCTTATCTTCCCTGGAGTTGGTGCACATGTATAGACTACCTGCTAGGTCCCAGAAGGAGGCATAACTGTAGATGATACTCAGTGCTTAAGTATTATCTCACTAGGAATATTTGATGAAATTGTTTTACGCCAATCATTGGGATTCAAAAAAATGATCAGGTAGTAAGAAATGAGGCATAACCATAGAACCTATGTAGCCAGGGTCACCATGGAAGACTCTCAACAGCCAGTCTGTCTTCCTTGTTTCCTATTTCCCTCCCTCTGACACTTTTCCCTTCATGTAAAATTAAACAGATCTAAGAACCGGCAGCCGCGAGAGTGGGCTCCACAAAGCCATTTCAGTACTCTGCTGAATTTGTGAAAAACAAACAAACACTCTTAATGTTTATGTTTTGTCTGCTTTATTTTCCTCATCTGGGATACTTCTATTTACAATAATTGAGAATCCTAAATTAAAAAAAATAAATCC
The DNA here is from genome assembly GCA_019843815.1 of Montemys delectorum. Lineage (NCBI taxonomy): Eukaryota > Metazoa > Chordata > Mammalia > Rodentia > Muridae > Montemys > Montemys delectorum. The sequence continues at coordinate 39,229 of JADRCD010170906.1, forward strand.
TTGACCACTATACACAGCCAAGAGACTTTATTTTTTTTTTATTTATTTGCTGTGCTTTCTTTCTTTTTGATATTATAATATGGTTACAACATTTCTCTTTTCCTTTTTCTCCCTATAAACTCTTCCAGATTATTATTCCCACTACCATTAAACCCCCCTTTTCTTTAACAAACTGTTATTGCATGCACGTATGTGTATGTGCATACATGTATATTCCTAAATATACTTTGTTCAATCTGTAATGATGCAACTTTATGTGTATGATTCAGGGCTGACCCTTCTGCATTGGACAACCAGCTGGTGTGTGTGCCCTTCCCTGGGGAACACTGCCTCTCTGCTTGCTCCCAGCTTTCCTCAGTTGCATATAGTTCTTTGTACAGGATTGAGACCTTGTAGACCTCTCTCTGTCCCGATTGGCATAAAACCAAGCAACGACTTAAGACGGATCACTGTGTTAAATATCCAGTGCTTGAGTGGCATCTACAAACAGGACAAAGAGAAAAAAAAATCAAGATCTGAAAAAAAAAAAAAACTGTCTCTAGCTGTACTGAGCTGTGTATTCATCTGCCTCCTTGGACTCCTCTACCCTGTGTCCGGCAGATTCACTGCAGCTATGGTAGGGGTGGCTGTTAAGAGGAAAAACAACAACAACAACAACAAAAAACTCTTAAAAACAGTGAGCACGTTGAGTAAGAACGCCCATGAGCCCCTGTGTAGAATTAATGTTCTGTTCTGTGTGACTGTGTCACTTCTTTAAATGCTTCTTTAAAGGTTATGGAGCGGGGATGAGATAGAACGACAGGAGGGAAAACTCATTATTTACATGCATAGAACCATCAAAGGACAAAAATAAATTAAAGTGTAGACTTCTTCTACATGTTAAAAACTATAATAAAAGTCATATCAGACCATGTAAGAGGACCATATGAGAACATAGTGTCTGCATACATTGAGCAGTTCAAGAATGTTCTCATGACGCCTTTTTGCTGTCGTAGCATGTCACAGAGGAGGGCATCGATACAGACACATTGAAATCGCGATTAAAGCATCATCCAAGTAACTTAATTACATTAAAGAGTCCTTTAAGCTAAAATACCTAAATGCTTGAAATAAAGAGGCCTTTAGGTTAAAGCACCTAAGTTGAAATAGAAGCCACTCTGATGTGAGGGACAAATGCTCCTTGACTCTGTCTATCTCTATCCAGGGAAGGGCGTGGAGGAACACCCTGCAGGGAAAGAGAGGCTGATCTCACTGTATTCTGAGCCCTTTGGGTCATGCTGGACCCTGTAAGAGCATTCCCCCTTTGCAGCGCCCATCAATTCCCTCAGGCTAACAATTTTCCATCCAAAATAAACCTAGCTAAGATTAAGAAAGAGAGCATACAGCTGCCCTTACTCTCAGCCCACAGATGTTACCAAAATCTGATTAAAAAGCCCTTAATGTCCTGCTGCACCTTTTCATTATTGTAATATTTTTTTTTTTTTGCCATGTATCTAGCAGAGAGGGGGAGGGGGAGAGAAGGATTAGAAAAGGTTGGATCTTCAGGATGCCGACAAATGTGTGTGGAGCTGAGGGCTGAGGGTGGAAGATGAGGGTGGGAGTAATCCATGTGCTGAAATATTTTTGCTTCTTTTTCTAGAAAATGTGCAATTTGGTCAGGCAGAAAAAATTGAACAGAGCCTTCCAAGCAATAAATCACTGGATTGCCGGTGACATTCATACAATGCGGATATAGTGTTAACTGTAGGAGTCAGACAGCCCCCCCTGCACCCAGCCTGTCCCTAGGAGGTGACCTTGTGCCGGTGTGGTAATCAATCATCCTGGCATAGGACACACTGTTTTTGTTTAATATTACACTATTGGAATATATAGTAAACAAAGTGTAGAGGAAATTTGGAGAGAGAGCTATAGAAAGAGCATTGTAACTTGCTTGTGCTTGCTGCCTGCTGAGAATCACCCTCTTTGGGCTGCCCCAGAACCTCCCCTTCTCCAACTTCAAGGAATCTGGCATGGAGCACATTTGCATTTCCAGGGAAGAGCCTCTGGTGTCAGGCTCAGAGTGTACAAACACTAGTTAAAATTTTAAGGGAAATAAAAATTTGCTGAGATGGAGGGCTACAATTTACCGCTATTGACTGGAACCGGTGTTTGAAACTCCATCTTGCAGGCAGTCCCCTCCTCACCCCCCATGCTTCCCTTTGGTGTTTTCCTGAGACAAATCCTTGGTAAGAATGGAATTTGATTTCAGAAACACAAATCCAGGCATCCATCTTGTCAAATCCACAGCCCACAGAATATTCTGGAAGGGAACTGAAGCAGGAAATGTGTTTAGCGTTGTGGGTTATTGTGGACACCCCACCACACCAGACCCTGTGGGTTTAGTGTGGAGAGACTAGTGTCCTCAAAGTGAGTTTCACACAATGAAGCATGCATCCTCATTAATGGCTGAGGTATTATTTTCAGAGTGAGCCATTCTCAGGGCATGCTGACCCACAAGGCTCAGGCTACTGAGGAGGCCACACCTCATCAAAGAGATTTTTTCAAGGAGAAAGAAAGTCAACGGAATGAATCACAGAAAACGAAAGGACCTACTCTTCCTTATTCTTCCTCAGCCATTAGCATCTCCTGCGGGGGTGGGGGGGTGCTGTAGATTATTTTGATTTTGCATTTTAAGGATACACCCTTATGCCCCCATAAAAACAGCCTTGGATTCCTTTGTTTGTGGCATAGAATCATGGCAGAGATTGTGATCCTAAGTTAAAGGGAAAAATTAGGCTTTACACATACATCAGGGGAGAACTTTCGGTGGCCATTGAAGTGCATGTCATAGCCACCCAAATGTTCTCTCTATAACATACCTGAATTCTCTCTGCTTTTTATGGAAAAGCTCAGACATGGCCAGTTGAATCTGAGCCCATGAGTTGAGGGGCATCTAACTGAGGAGGGTAGTCACACCAGTCAGAAAAAGGATAGTGGCAGAGAGAGACCTTGGAACCAGTATGGCGATGTGTGAACAGGGAGCCCCAGACTCCTGTGTCCCAGTTGGAATACATTCTGACAGTGCAGATGGACTTCTGAGATTACATGTCTGTCTCTTGCTGGATCCCATGGGAACAGCATTGTTCTGGGGTAGGATGTCAGTAAAACTCATACTGGAGAGCATACAGGATGGTGGGAGAGGTGACTAGAGAGGAAGGCCAGGGCTGCTGAAACCACAGGAGTATTGAGTAAGATTAAACAAAGAGGGGATATCAGAGACACAGAGGGGCCTATCTTTGCACAAGACTCCTTGATTCCGTCAATGAATATCTGACATGAACTTAAGGAGGGGGAAATTTGTCCATGCTGTGTAAGTTGATGTGTGTGTGTGTGTGTGTGTGTGTGTGTGTGTGTGTGTGTGTATTTATCAAGCAAGAGGGAAACTTAACCACATTTTTTTTGCCAGGTATCTTCAGAGGAGGCAACACATATTCTAGAATGGGAGAAGAGGGAGAGATGGAGGGACATGGAAACAGATGAATAACACCTTGTCAGGGACCAAGATAGCCTCTGGGAAACAAGGACAAAGGCTAGGGAGCAGAAGAAAACATCCAACACAGGAACACACACACACACACACACACACACACACACACACACACAATTCTCCTGGACTAAGCAAGCCCCCAGTATAGACCAGGGCCCCTAGAATAAGTTGCCCAGCTGGAGAGAGCTGCACCTGCCTCCCAGTGGCCAGAAGGCACCTGAGATGAAAGAGACCTCTCTTTCCTTTGAGACAGTCTAGGGCCTCTGAAACAACTCCTTTATTAATTCACACATTTTAAAGGTATCAGTCTTCAGTAAGCAGTGTCTCCACTGGCTTTGGAGGAGGACATTGTAACAGTGAGCACCAGCAACCTCTGGCAGCCACTCCACGGAGTCCACACCACTCAGCTCTAACCCTTGCAAAAGGATGTGTTGCGCCAGGCTTTGTCTTTGTGCTAGGAGACTCCTTCTCCTCTCCCTGACCAGTCCTGGCTCTGGAGAGGATTGGTCTGCCTTCAACTCACAAGCTTTCCTTCCTGCCCTCTCCACCATGTTCTCCTTACTAGCTTCCCAGAGCAGAAGTTGTTCTGGGCATCAGGCCTTCGTCTAAGAGGTATTGCCTGAAGACACCATAAGTTCTCTCTTGCAGATGTGACCTAAGAGCCCATGGTCTTAATATGCAGCAAATTTACAGACAACTGAATTCAATTTGCATGGCTTTAGCTGTGCTAAAATTTTAATCTCCAAAGGATAAATGTAAAAAGAAAAAAAAAGAAAAAGAAAAAAAGCTTTAACCTCTGTCTAATTATCTGACTTCCAACTAGATGAGTTATAGTTGCTATAATAAGCATTAAAAATTGGGGGGCAAAGGCAGTGGCATTTTGTCATATTATTGACTAAAAGAACTGTTGAGTGGATTTTCTAAAAAAGCAGGAAAAATAGGGTCACAGAAATTCATATGCTGGGGCTCTTAAAATGCAATAAAACATAAATTATTAGCACACTGTAATTTCCTCAATCCAGCAACATTCCCAGAAGCTCCACACTTAATGTAAATATGTTTATGCAGTATTTGGAAACAGAAAATTGAAGCCTGACAGAGTAGCATGCCCTTTCGCTGAAGATCATAGGCACTTATTTTAGTTAAAACTGTGTAATGTTTGTTTAAAGGGCTAAAGTGTCTATTTAAAAAACAGGAAAGTCAAAGTGAAGGATCCATCCTTGAGCCTGGAAATTCTTCACAAACAATAAAAAAGGAGTGTCTATAAAAATGTATTACTTTCAACCTTGAGGGAGAGAAATGGAATTCTTCACATTCGCCTTTCCTTTCTAAGTGTTGAGGATCTGGGCTTGCGTGCTGATTCCAGAAGCAAATGGTTGGTTTCAACAGACAGGGAAGGACACGTTAGGGGATCTCATCGCTAAAGCCTCTGAAAATGAAATATTCTGGACAAAACTGTCGAGAAGAGAGGCTTTGCTTGGAGACATTCAAATGGGAGCTTGTTTCTAGATCATTTGAGGGAGGGATGAATTTTAAAAATCTCCCACGGGTGCTATTCTAAGGACAGTAATTCAGGCTTCTGCCAGTTAGGTTTAAAATAATGAAGGCAAACTTCAGAACTTCTCAGAATGAGGAAACATTTGTTCGTCTCAGGTACCTGGTAGAAAAATCTCGAACAGCATGTTCATAGGATTTTACCTTTTGTTTCAGTCCTTGCTAGTGTCAAGCCCATGCTATCCACTTTCAGCAAGGAAAGGTGACATCCTTAGAATTGTTTATTTCATATTACAAAGCACACTGATAAGCTTCATCAGGCACCCCAATTTTCATTCCCCCCTCCTCTAAATGTCAAAGGCATTCCTTTTACATTAAATAAAGGCGAGAAGAGAAAGGAGTCCCTGACAGGTTACCGGGAATTCAACATACAAATACCATCAAAGCTGTATGGGGTCCTTCTCAGAATCACATTACATACCTATCGCAGAGCTGGGAATCTTTGGGGAACGTTCATTTTCGCTCCAGTACTGTTCCCGAGTCCCACCTCCTGTAACAATCATGGGTGTCAGGTAGAGTTGGACTAGACAGGATTAAGCTATCACCCCCCCTGCTGTGCGTTAATTTATTGCTTCAGATATTTTCATATCTGATTCATTTTCACCCACCCTGCCACCATTGCACAAAGCTCTCAGTCTCTGCCAGTCCAAGTGGCCCTGGCGTGTGAATCGCTGGCACCGTGAAATGGCTTTCTTCACAGCGCACGCCCAGGTATGTCCTCGGAGAGCACAGCTGTGCTCGCCCTGCAGTAGCGGGAATAGGACGCATCTCGCCCGGCAGGCCAGCCAATATGCTTAGGTGTGACACAGAAGCCAAAATCTTGGCTTTTTAGTAAACAAGAAAGAAAACTGCGATGCTGCCGAGGTCCCAGTGCGAGGCGTCTTTAGGAAATGGTGTTATTTCCTCGTGATGAGACAGGGGTCACAGCTGCTAAGGCATTTACATCAAAAATACCTTCTTTCTCAGTTTGTTTGGTGGTTATGGAGAACCTGCTGGAAAGGTGTTTGTTTCTGAGAATCAATTGAACTTATTCTATTTCCTTGCGAGTCAGTTTTTCCCTAGTTCAGAAACCCATGTTGCTGATGTCCAGCAGGTCAGAAAAGGGAACCTGGGGAGGAGGTAGACGGAGCTTAGCTTCCTGCGTCTTCCTCCTCTAAATTCTCAGTGCTGATTAAAACAGCAGCAACAGCAACAAAAAGACAACCCAGACAGTTAAACGGGGAAAGGAAGGAAACGTTAGAAACTAAGGGTTGAGCAGAGATGTAGGGAAGCAGACAGACTGTGCCCCTGTGTCCCGAGGATGCTGAGGGGCAAAGGGATCTGCCAGACTGTGTTTGCACACACCTTTCCCAGAAGCAGAGTCCGTTTCTAATATAACAGCACTGGATGAAGCTTGGAAGTGATGGGGGCCATGGGTGTCAAAGGAGGGACTGGGCCTCCCCTGAAGAGGGAGAATAATCCCAGCCTGCCTGTTCTCTCCTCTGCCGGCACATTTCTGCTTTCATGCCCATCTTACAGCTTGCCTGCTTTCAGTCCCAGGCTCCCACTGAATTGAGCATGCTAGCAGGTAAGGAGGAGAGGGTTCTTCCTCTCTTCCTTTAGTGGACAAACACAAACTTTCGGCATTTCAGGCACAGCGATGCACGGCCAGGGCAAGTTTTCCTGGCTTCCTCATTGACTACCAGTTTTAGAAACCAGATCATGACTTTTATTAACGTGATGTGCCCCTGCCTGTCGTTAGGAAATAATTGTTGAGTCACACTCGGCCAGAGACACAGACCAAGCCACTGTTTGACACGTGCAGGAGGGAGAACGGGACCTCGGAGCCCCATTTTTGTTTTCATTAAAATTAAAATGCTCCCTGTGACTACATCTGAACTGCAACAGCACAGATGCTGACGGAGAAAGGCAGACGCATGGGTGTGTGGCGGGGTTGATATATGTACAGTGTTCATAGAGCTGGTCCCTGCGATACGGTAGAGATGACCTAAAGCAAGCTTTTAGAAGCAACCAATTACTTAAGAATCAGAGGTAGTTGCAGAGGGACAGACAACTGGAATACCTGTAGGCTGTGGGCCCAGGTCCGAGTACACACAAGTCTTCCATCCAACTTTATTGAATCCTGCCGGGATGGCAGACTAAAGTGATTTTAACACTCTGCAACTGGATTTATGACGTCTGTGTCATCCACCCCGCTTCTGACATCAGGAAATTTTCAACACGGGGGACTCATTCGATGGATTTTTTTTTTTTTAACTCCACTATAAAACATCCGAGTCTCTTCTCTTTCTGAAATCTATACACGGCTAATTTGGCCTCGTTGTCGGACTGCTGGAATCAGGGCTTCATCTGCTCATTATTTAGTACCGTATTTGCTGTTTTAAATCATCATGATCTAGTGTGTGGCAAAGCTTCATCTTGGAGTTCAACTGGGCTAAGGCCCAGGGCTTGTTCTTGTTCTAAGGGAGAAAATAGAAAATCCTGGACTGTGGGAGCTGCAGTGTAAAGGTACTGTGTCCAGTGGATGCGGAGGGCCTGGAGACAGAGCACTTAGTGGGTGTACCAGGGACATGGGCAGAGAGCACAGAGACCAAGATCATTCAGTAACTGAGTGTCTGGGGTCAGACTGCAAGGGATCTCCGAAAACAAGGCGACAAAAGGAAATGACGACAACCAAAAATCTCAACAATTCCTATGTAATATGTATTTTTTTCTTCTTTTTAAAAAAGTCTTTAAAAGCAGTTTTTCTGCTGCCAAAGATATCTTTCTCAACAACCCCCTACTTTGAATCTGTAGAAAAAGAAGATAAAACAGCTAAGTCCTTTTGAGCTTAAGGAGAGCCTTCCCCTTTCAAAATGTGACAACCCACTAAATGTGTTGTGGATGGAGATGATAGCTGGACTTCCTTAGATGGAAGGACTTGGGAGTAGGAGACACAGAGAATGCCTGTGTGCATGCAGACTCAACCCCCATCATACTCTCTGCTAATTAACAGCACGCCTGTTAGCCGGTTATATTTTATCTGCCACTGAGGTGCTTGCTGTGGTTTGGGGCTACAGGGGTGGTGCTGCTGCTGCTGCTGGAGCCTATGTCTGTGTTTCTGGTTAGAAGGAGGTTGCTCAGCACAGCAGGGCCCGCCTGTTGTACCTCTTCTATCGACTCTGCCTTGGCCGCTGTGTCTCATGTCATACATCATCTACAACTTGCAGCACTGTTTCCTGAAGTCAAACAGCCCTCTCCTTCCCTCCCATTACCACAAATCATTTCGTAATCCAACTCTCAGAGTTGTGTTAGGATATGAGCAGAGCCATAGAAGTCACAGTGGGGCTGGAGTTACAGGGATGGCCCCATTCTGAATTCAAAGACACATTTCAGCTCCCTACCTGCCTGAGCCATCTACGCCACAGGCCACCTAGCCAGGGATGTCTCTTTAATTTTTCATTTTGAAACAATCAGGGAGGGAGAAAGAGAGATAGAGAGAGACTTGGGGAGCTCAGTAGGCTTCCTTGCCTCACACACTCCAGGCTTCTGCCAGGAAAGCTGAACACAGAGGGTAGAACTTCAAAGCCAAAGCAAAGATCAAACCATATGAAGGAGAATTGAGTATCCATGACCTCTCTATAGACTTTCCCACAGTATCTGCTGGTATCTGATTCTTCCTCAGTCATTAGTAAATTGATAAGTGCCCCCTGTTCTGCTTGTGGGGCTGGGAGTAAGCTCCATGAATCCCAGAAGAGGGCTGACCCTGAGACTCAGGGAGAACTGACAAAGTCCTCCTTCTTGGATGTCGTTTTAAGGACATATTAGAAGGAAGGTGTAGCAGAATAGAAAGTGAACCTTTCTTTCCGATCCCAATAATCTCACTCTCTTTTTCTGTTTCTCATGCATGCAGGCACACACACACGTACACATAGAGGAGTTCTTGAGTAGCTTATTGGAGATGATGCTGGAGAGGTCATAATGGTTCCAGTCCCAGCATCTTCTGCTCACAGAGTCCCTTTTCTGCTCTTTTTCTCTGCCACTGTAGAATTAATACACAATGTAGCAGAACCATTTCTAGAACCTTCAGTTCATTGTTCAGAACACGGAAACCACTTTCATTTGATGTGGTGACAAATAAGATAAGTGACCATCTCCAGGATCTGTCAGTGCAGGAGCCTTTCCGAGCCATTCTTCACCTGTGATGGATGCTTCCTGGGAGCAGGGCAGACAGGGCTCCTGGAATGGGAAGAGAGGAAGTCAAAGATGAGGACATCGGGTAGGGGAAGCCATCCAGTCCCACCCTTGGTACTTCGAATCCATGGAAGCTGTTGCCATGTCACTTTTCATAGAGTCAAGGATTTTGCTTCTTGGATTGAGGTTGGCATTTGGAAGTGCTTGGGTACACCTAGAAGGATCAGTGGGGAGGAAGGTTATGATGGATATCAGAGAGGAGACAAGGAAGAAAAATTTCTCTGAGCTCTGGAAAGGTTCCTTGTTAACAAATGCCTGGAGCTTTTAGAATATAGAGAAAGCAAAGAAGTTAAGTCTGCCTGTGTCTGTGAGGGAAACATAACACTGCAGATGCACTGTCTACAGAGCTCTCACCTCAGAGCTGAGAACAACTTTGTATAGGCAAGCATGGCTAGCCTTTTGTTCTGTTCATAGGTAATGGCAACTCTTGCCTAGGACAAGCTCCCCTTGGGTTGTAAGTCTCTAGCTCTCCAGACACCTGCTTACCCAACCCTCTCCCCACATCCAAGTTTCTAGATCCTTTTCTCACCTTTACTAGAGCCACATGGTATGCAGGGACTGAGGAAAGCTGAATTTGAGCTCTGAAAAACATGAAACCATCTAAGCCACTTCTAGGCCTCTAAAGAATAGGTGCTTACCTTTAGATGTTTTGAAGGTATATGTACTAACGGTTGCCTATGTAGGGCTTCTGTTTGGTCTGGAATCCAGCAAGGTCTCCCGGGAAATGCCAGCCATATGAGAATGGTATCCAGACAAATTCCAGGCAAGCAGCTGAGTCTGAGATGTTCTTCCAATCCAAACTTAGGGTCATGTGAAATTTACACAAATATTCTCAGTGGTCTGTGGGGTGCAGGGGAGAGTCTTGTGAAATGAAAAGCAAGTGCTCTCTGAGGGCATCTCCAGCCATGACCCGGGGGGCTGGGGAAATGTCTTAACACCCTGTTGACATCTGAGTCATGCTCAGCATCTGGAGTCCGCACCACATTGTGTAGTTTGTGGCCAAGTGCTGCCCTGCTCCAGGGCCTGAGTCAACAAGAAGAGTACCTTGCAGCTTCAACGTCCCTAAACTAAACACAGAGTGCTGCTCAAACTTGTACTGCGCTACAAGCCCTTCCCTTAACTATCCAGGTTCTGATTTCTACACTATTTACAGCTTTGAATGTGCAACGTCCCTGAATGTTCATGCATTTGAATGTTTGGTTCCCAGCTGGGGGTGCTATTTAGGACATTGTAGAATCTTTAGGAAGGAGAGGGAATTTCTGGAAGAAGTAAGGGTCAAGTGGATGAGATTTACAGCCCTATATCACTTCCTAACTCCTCTCTAGTTTCTGGTCACCTGAGACATGAGCAAGTGACTGCTGTACACTCCTGCTGTTAGAGGATTACCATGTCAGAACCCATCATGATGCCTTCCTAGCCATGATGAGCCGTACTCTCTCTGTGAGCCCAAATAAACCTCATTTCCATTAAACTGCTTCTTTGGAATTGGTGATGTAGATAAGAAAAACAATGACTACATCCACCAGTTGCTAAGTGTATCTTATGAGAGCTTTTCACCAGAAACCTGTAAAAGCAACATGAGTTGAAGCCCAAGCATGTCTGTGGGCACATCATCTTTTCACTCTACCTAGCTGGGAATGTGTGTGGGGGGGAATTCTCTAATCCCTGTATTGTGTCTTTCTACTATAGCTTGTATGTCTATTGTTTTGTTTTGTTTTCTAACACTTAAAAAAACAGGATATAATTAAGGACAAATGGCCATTAGACTGTGATTATCACAGCCACAAGATCCAACACATGATATTCACTCACCCTCCTAGGCAATCCATACCAAAGCAGATGGCATGACTTTGAAAGCATAGCTTTGTACAGAAACTATATGAAACACTGTAGAAAAAGAAGTGATGAAAGTAAAAATCCAGTTCTATAATTGTCACTAGTGTGAATGGCTCCTGTGTGGTCATCTTTGTGCTGTGGAGCGTTGTAGCTGGAAGAGCGGGGTGGGTTGGGGGTGGGGGGAGGATCCAACCTAGCCTTATTTCTGATCTTCCATGAAACATGGCCACTAATATGGAATGATGCAAAATGTTTCCTTCTGTGATCATAGTGGTGGCAACTATATTGGCACTGATGATGCTGATGGTGGTGGTGCTGCTGCTGCTGGTGGTGGTCATGGTAAACTAATTGTCACTAAGTGAAATGTTTAAGGTTCAAAATGCTTTCAGATGATGCATACATAAAGAGCTGATCCAAATGTAACTTACCAAGCACTGTTCCTTCATTCCAAGCTACAATGAAAGTGAAAGCACAGACAAAATCTAGGATCACATAATGGATTTCTGGGGCCACACGATTAATTGAGCAGCTACTTTCTACTCTTCATGGACAGCCCTGAAGGCCATGGAATGACTTGACATACTAAAATATCAATCCATGTCCCCTTGTTTACTGGAAAAATAAGGCTAGTGAATCAGAAATACAGAGAAATATCAGAAACAGAGGAAAAGGAAAATTAAAATGAGGGTACTCTTAGCCTAAAGCATTTGGAGAAGCCTCTGGAAAGGAGTAAGGGAAACACAATGGTTGAATGTCCAGCTCAGCAGTTAATAATGGAGAGCTGAGTTCTTTATACTAGCCAGGGCTGAGCACTGTGAATATGGAAACAGACTGGTAAAATAGGCGGGCAGGGTCGTTGTCTGAAGATGGCTGCCTATCTGTCTTAGCTAGGGTCACCATTGCAGAGATGAAACACCCTAGCCAAAAGCAACTTGGGGGTTGGGGGAGGAACCCCAACTTACACTTTACTTGCCTTACACTTACACATTGCAGTTCATCACTGAAGGAAGGTGAGGCTGGGAGACTGGAACTCAAACAGCAGGAGCCTGGAAGCAGGAGCTGATGCAGAGGGTATGGAAGTGTGCCGCTAATTGGCTTGCTCATTATGGCTTGCTCAGCCCTGCTTTTTTATAACACCAGCCCACAGATGGCACTACACAAAATGGGCTGAGCTTCTCTCAGTAACCACTAGTTAAGAAAATGTCCTACAAATTTGTGTACAACATGATTATTTATGGAGCCATTTTCTCAATTGAGGCTCCCTCCTCCCAGATAACTTTAGCTTATGTCAAGTTGTCATCACACACTAGCCAAACCTCCAAAGAGGAAGTGAATGAAGGGAACAGAGAGAGTCATTAACAAAGAACGATGAGAGGATATGTCCAGAGTTGAAACAGTACCTGCATTTTCCAGATAAAAAGACCTGAGCAAGATGCAAGTAGGTGCAAAGAAAGATATCTTGCCACATTATTCTTTGACTTTGGAGCTCAAAGGCTAAAGAGAATTGTGAGATTTATGAGAAAGTAAAATAAGATGCCAGTATTCATATCAACTAGACTCTGCTCAATAGCAATACTGAGAAGGAGGAAACATGGGAAAAATACCCCCAAAGTTCCAAGAAAGAACTTTGATCCTAGCCTTTTTTACCCAGCCAAACTGACATCTCTAAGCAAAATAGGGCCGTTTCCACTTTATAGGGACCTAGAAAGTTTGCTTTCTTTAAACTTTTTTTTTTCTGGAGTAATAACTGGAGAAGTAGCTCTAGAAAGAAGCCAGAATAAACATACCAAGATTTTCATCCACTTTACTCCTTAAGCTGGGCCCTTTGTGCAGGCTATGGTAGCCTATTGGGACTGCAGTTTTATTACCTTTAAGCTGCTTTGTGGGGGCTACAAGGGTTACTGAGAATGAATGGGAGCCTCCTGTGGAGCCTACTGCACAGTGAAGGAGTACTGGGAGAGATCAATGTAAAGAGGGGTTTTTATAGCTGCTGAACCCTCCCATAAATGCTGAAGCTGAGCCTCTGGCCTTGCTTGGGACCAAGTTCAAACACATTCTCTGAAGTTGTCATTTACAAGCAGATTATAGTATGAATGGAATTAAAAGAAGGTTTTAATTTCTAATTCTCAGCTCTTCTGTAAATGTAAGTTTCAGCTGAACTCCCGTTCTTCTGCTGTAACTTTATGTTTTGTAGGTATTTGTCTGAACTTCTGTGGACAGCAATGATACATCGAGGGTAGCTCTTCTCCTTTTTATCTGATGATCCTTGATTCTTGGCAAATATTTTCCCATCTGATCCTTAGCTAGGGTAGGCAGTGTGTTTGGGGGAGTGTGTTGGGAGTGTACCAGACTTTCATTATAGTCAACACTCCATTTCTTTTCTGATCAGCTTATTTGTAGACGACTAGTTATCGATCTATCCAAAGGAATCAACCTTTTAATAAGTTCTGCTATTCTAAAAATAATGGAAAGTTTACATCCGTCTTAGTAAAGTAAGTAAGGCTGAAGCCAAGAAAATAGTAACTTGGAACTATGCCAACTGTTTTCTTCTGTGAAAGTAATGGTGGTGATGATAGTGGCTCTGACTGGGTGAGTGGCGGTAGCGGTGGTGGTGGTGGTGGTGACAAGGATGAGGGAGTGAGTGGTGATGGTAGTATTGGTGGATATGGTGGTCACAGAAATTTTGAGAGGAATTTCAATTCTGTATTAAAGAAAAAAGTTATTCAGCCTTTATGAAAAATAATACGTTGATTTTTTTTCGAAACCTTAAGCAAAGAATTGTTACTTGACTCAGCAACTCTACTTCGGGTTTTATACATAAAATAATTGGAAGCAGGGCCTTAAATAAATATTTGAACACCCATATCCCTAGACACACTACCCATAACAGACAGAAGACTGATGCAACCCAAGTATCCTTTGCAGATGCTTCAATAAACAAATGTAGTACATACATACAATGAAGTGTCACTTAGCCTAAAAAACAGGGAGTAAATCTGTATCCATTCTTCAGTAAAATAAGCCAGTCACCAGAGGCATACACTAATGATGCCATTTACATGAAGTCCTTCAGGTAGTCAGATGTATAAAGGCAGGATATCAAGTGCCAGTTACCAGAGGCAAGGGGAGGAGGGAAGGGAAGCTGGTTTCATAGGAACAGTCTGTCCTTCAAGATGTAAAGAAGGATGGAAAGTGGTGGGAGTTGTCAAATGGCATTAGTGTGTTTAACACCACTAACTTACATCCTTAAGAGCGATTAAAACAGGAAGAAAACTATGGTATGTGAATTTTACTGCAGTTAAAAGCCCATTGAGAAAATTACTTAAGCCATGAGTCTAGAACAGCCTCATTGCTTAGCACGTTTTATTAAAGATCACATAAAAGGGGCAATAGGAAAAAAGAGATTGACAATCCATACTTGTGGCATAGGAAATGCCACTGTGTCCCATCATGTGCTTCTTTCCAGAAGTCATGTGTGCCCATGTCACATGATCTTAGCAGCTATGAATCCACACCTGCTGTCTCTGTAGGACCTGGTTCGTGTAGGACCATTTTCACATAGCACTGTAACTGTTATCCACGATGCTCAAGATAGGTCAAGAACCTATAATTAACCTCCAAAGTCACACAAAACATTCCTTTATAAGACTACATCCAGTTATTTACTCCTGGTCTGTCAATGGTCGTTGAAAAGCCTCTGTGAACATTTCTTGGAAAATGTGCAAGAAGATTAAGTTGTGTCCTGAGACCAGATCTAATTGACCTTTGGGAAGGGCACAGCCCCAACTTGCCAATCCCCGCATGGGTTATACTGTGTGCTACGCAGAGCATCTTCCACTGACCCACACCCTCCCTCTGGCTTCTTCTTATCAGATTCTGAATGTTTACCAATTTGCTACTAGAACCTATCTCACTGTTAACTTCTTTGATTGCTAATAAGCCCAGGTCACTTTCTTTTTTCTTCTTCTTCTTCTTCTTCTTCTTCTTCTTCTTCTTTTTTTTTTTTTTTTTTTTTTTTTTTTTTTTTTTTTTTTTTTT
>JADRCD010170907.1:0-18903 GCA_019843815.1 Montemys delectorum
AGAGAGAGAGAGAAGTATGTGTCAATGTGGTGTTGTGTGTGTGTGTGAGAGAGAGAGAAAGAGAGAGAGAGAGAGAAAAGTATGTGTGAATGTGGTGTGTGTGTGTGTGTGTGTGTGTGTGCGTGTATGTGGGGGGTATGTATGTGTGTAAATATGTATGTGTGTATATGTGGGGGGTGTGAATGTGTGTGTATATACATGTGTATGTGTATATATATTGTGGGGTGTGTGCATGTATATGTATGTGTGTGTGTGTTGTGGTATGTGTGGTATGTGTGTTTGTGAATCTGTGTGTGGTGTCTGTGTGTATTGTGTGGGGTATGTGTATGTGTGTATGTATATTATGTGGGGAATTGTGTGTATGTATGTGTATGTATATGAGGGTATGTGTGTGAATGTGTGTGTGTGTATGTATGCATGTATATGTGTATTGGGGGTAGGTGTCACCACAAGGTTGGCCTATGGCCAAAAGTCAAAGAAAGGACTCCCAAGTTGTGTGGGTGGCCAGAACCAGGTATCCTTGGGTAGCTCTTGTGTTGCCTTCTACCCCAGGGCACTGTCCTAGGGGAGTGTACAGCTACCAAGTTAGGCTGCTCACTCAGTGATCAGCAGCATCCACCAAGTCAGCCAGTGTTCCGACGTCCCAGAATTCTTATCAAATTCTAGCCTTTCTACTATTCCTTGTTCATTCCACTCAGGAGCCCAAACATCAGAGATATGCTGACATCTGCACTGGGATAGTGGCATTGATGCCTGATGGTCAAGGACAAGTGACCTCTACTCTGCATCTTAACCTGTAGCAGGGATCAACTGCAGAGTGGCCACTGGAGCCCAGCACAGGCCCAGACAATGACAGGCTCAAGTCTGAATCATTGTGGGGCGCTATCAGCCAAGGGAGTCCAGCTCAATCGCACTGAGACTAGTACTAAAGCTGTGGGACACTACCACAGCTGCTAGACCTAGCTGGCACTCCCACTTCTGTTCTTAGGTACCAGGGCATGTGACTTAGCTGCAAGAGTGACTGCAGTCCCCACGACCCCTTGCTTACCCAGCCACAGTTCCAAGCACATGTACCTGTGATGCGGAGTTTCCACCCTGGCAGTCATAACTAAAGGCTGGGAGCTGGGGCTTCACACAGACACTCCTTTCTCTCACTGTGGGGGTGAATGAGGTCAGGAAGCCAGCAGGGCTGGGTTTTTCTGGCCCCTCTTTTCAGCCTGCAGACAGCCCCTTTTTCCTATGTCCTTACTTGGTCTTTCTGTGTGCTCCTTGTGTTTCTTCCTCTTCTTATAGTGGTCCCACACTGATGATCTCATTAATTGGTAATTACCTCCTTAAAGCCTTAACTTCCTAACACAGCTCTTTTGGGGATTAGGAATATATATTGATTCTGGGGAATCCACTTCCTTCCATAATACACAGGCTCTTACAGAACTTCACTTTACAGGTGAGGGACGGAGGCTTGAAGCACTCAGGTGACATATTCTGGCTCTCTGGTGGGTGGCTTGGCCCCAGTTTGAGCACACAGCTTAAGCTGGTTCCTCCCAGCCTTCCCTGGTCATTTTCATGTACACAGAGGCCCAGTTCCCTCTGTCACCTTGGGAAGCTGTGGCAGGCGACATGTTTGAAAATTCTGGAATTTTGGTTTCTTTGAAAAACACAGAAATGTTGTAAGAATGTGCTTTCATTTTAATCCCAGGCGTGGGGTATGAGACTGCTTCAGACTGTCCACAGCAGCTGACTAGGATTTGCCTCGTGCTCTAGCTGAGGTGTGGTTTTGCCAGCTGCAGAGAGTTGTGATGTTTGGAATTCTGGGAACTTTTCGGGCCCCCGAGGTGTGGGGGTGGTTGTTGGTCATTGCGAAGGGGCTGTAGTTTGTTAGTATACTCAAAAAAGAAATGAAAGAAATTAGATTCAGGGATTTCTATCTCACTCTCTCCTCTTTATCCTTCTTTCTCTTCTACCTGGTGATAGGGGATGAAACGGGGTAGGGGAATAAAAGGTGGGAAAAAGAACCACAAAGTAGCAAAGGCCAACTATGGGAAGCCCCCGGGAATATGAGAGTGAGGCAGAGTCAAGGGGTATGAGCATACTTGTGGAATGGGGCTGGCCATTGGGCCCCTCAACTAAGGCAGGGGTTCTACATTTGGCAGCAAAGAACTGACAGTTGAGCCTACCTCACTTTCTAATAAAATAGAAGGCCCTTAGAGCCCCACAGGAATCCCTGGCTGAGAAGGCTACAAACACAAGCTGGTTGGGAGAAGGTTCAGGTCAAGCACCAAGCATTTGCTATCAGGAAGTGGGGAAAACAAGTACAGGGAAAGAGACTGACAGGTAGAGGAAGGCCGCAGGATATAGGGCAGGAAAGTAGGAATGACTTGACTTCTTGATACTGCTTGGAGGAGGGGATTCCCAGACACTTCCCAACCTTAGGAATTATGCTGGTTGAGATGTGTGAGCCAATTCCAAGGCCAGGCCACAGTTTAACGTCTTCAATATAAAGAGATAAGAATATCATTATTTTTATTATTTATTTTGTGTATTTGTGACTGTGTGAACATGCAGACCATAACATACAGAGGACAGGGAAAACTCATGGGAATTGGTTCTCTCCTTCCATTCTGTAGGTCCCAGAGTGTGAATCAGGTCATCAGACTGACAGATCCACAGAGCCCTCAGATGACCTGAGAATTTAAAAGACAGGAAAGACAAAGGTGAGACTGCAACTAATTCCTGGTGTGGGGCCCATACAAGCCCTTCCCAGTAACCAGCCCCATTCCATCCAACTCTTCTTAGTAGAGGACAAGCTCCATGAAAGCTGGGGTCCTGGAGAATCATTCACCTTTTGATGCTTGAGATGTAAGAAGACCAAATCCTAGAAGGACTTCTTGTGGCCGTGCCTTACCCAGGGCTCTGAAAGAGGATCACTTCTCCACTTAGCCCTCTCTGCCTGGCGACAGGCCCTAAGTGCAACCTCCACCCACTCTTGCCATGTGCACACTTGTCACAGTCTCATGTGCTGTCTACAAAGGAAAAACCTGAGTCCCGGAATAACTTCCCACCCAGGACTGCAGGCTCCATCCCTGAGCTCCCAGGCACTCCGCCTACGGGCACCTCCGGTTAAACTGAAGTTAGCCTTTTGGGACTCCAGGATGGGCACCCTGGGGACAGCTAGCGTGAGGGCACAGGGCCCCATTGGCTTGCACTACTCAGGGAGTCTGGTAGGCCATGGGACCCCATGTGTCTCTTCTTTCGGTACCAACGTACAGGTCGGAACTCTGTGTTGAGACTCCTGTTTCTGCCCGGCGGGACGGAGCGCTGCTCAGGGTGCACCCGGACCAACATTACTGATTCCAGTCGCTATGGTAACGTGGCCCGCGCTTGGGAGCAGGCGGGAGAGTGCTGGCGCTCGGAATTTTGGAGACCCGGGTCCTGGCTCTCGAGGCTCTAGGTCGCACGCGGGAGAAGAAGCTAATTCCGCTGGCTCCTGCCGGGTGGTACACGCGGTGAGTGGACGGCTATCGCATCAGGTTCTTGCTCTCCTTGTAGCTTTGACCCAGACTCCCAACCGCCTATCTCGTGATTAGCCACACGCGATCATCTGGGGACAGCGTCCAGCACCAGCACAGGGAGCAGGTTAAACCAGCACATAACTGCAATGTTTCCACTGCTCTGCATCCTGCAGCAGTGCTTCAGTCTCTCATTGAATTCATTACTCCATAATCTTGTAGACTGCATTTCATCCTGGGTTGGCCTGATATTTAACACGATTAAGTTACACATTTTAAACAAGAAAATGGCGCGCTCGTGCCTCTCAGAAGGCAGACGCCTCATTACTGGGGAATACTTTCGTCGCCAAGTTTTTGAATGGTTTAAGTGGTGCCTGCCAAGCGGCTAACATAAAGTTACTATTTTCTGCTCGGCATGATGACACATGCCTTAAAATCCCAGCACTTGGGAGGTACAGGCAGGCAGATTTCCAAAGCCAGCCTGGTCTGCATAGTTACAGGACAGCCAGAGCTATGTAGAGACCCTGTCTTTTAAACCTAAATAAATAACCAAGTTACTATTTTCTGTTTTTGTTTTTGTTTTTTTCGAGACAGGGTTTCTCTGTATAGCCCTGGCTGTCCTGGAACTCACTCCGTAGACCAGGCTGGCCTCAAACTCTGAAATCCGCCTGCCTCTGTGTCTGAGCGCTGGGATTAAAGGCGTGCACCACAACCCCCGGCTGATGTTTCTCTTTTGATCTCATGTTTTATTCTTGCTATGTTGGGTGGAGAAAGGGAATCACAAGTTAACTGAATCAAACCATTCAGACCTTTCAGACTAAAGGGATCCAGTTTCCTACAGTCTTTATTTAGAATCAGAGTAGGTTTCAGTCACTGCTCCCACAGCTGGGGCCCTAGGAGAACTGCAAGAAACAGGAAGAGTATGTTTTCCCCAGGGCTCCTGCCTGGGTACAGGTCAGTCCTCCCCAAGGATAACAGATGAAGGATAACAGCAACTCCAAGGGATTGGGGGTGGCATAGGCTAGTCCTTAAGAGATGGAGGTCATTGATGTCCCCACAGGGAGGACCTCAAAGGTCACTGCCCTTCCACCTGTATCCTGGAATCCTTTATGAAGCTGCTCCATGAGGACCAGGCAGGAATTTCATTGGCTTCAGGAGTAGTCCAATATAAGCCCATTGTCTTAGTCACTGTTCTATTGCTATGAAGAGATACCATGACCAAAGCAACTCTTACAAAAGAAAGCATTTAACTGGGGGCTTGCTTACAGCTTCAGAGGCTTAGTCCATTATCATGGCAGCAAGCATGGTGCTGGGTAGCTGACAGCTACACCCTGATCCAGAGACAGAGACAGCCTGGCGTGGGCTTCTGAAACCTTAAAGCCCACCCTAGTGACACATTTCCTCCTACAAGGCCACACCTCCTAATCCTCTAATCTTTTCAAATAGTTCCACTGCCTGGTGACTAAGCATTCAAATATATAAGCCTATGGGGGCCATTCCTCTTCAGATGACCACACTCATTTATCAGCTTCTAGGAACATTTTGCTTTTCTCTCTGATGCTTGGCTTGCATCACAGAGAAAAGCAAAATGGTCTGTGTTATTTTTCTCCCTCACCCTGATAATACTTTACCTTCAAGAAATTCCAATTTCCGCCGAGCAGTAGTGGTGCACGCCTTTAATCCCGGCACTTGGGAGGCAGAGGCAGGCGGATTTCTGAATTCGAGGCCAGCCTGGTCTACAGAGTGAGTTCCAGGACAGCCAGGGCTACACAGAGAAACCCTGTCTCAAAAAACAAAAAACAAAAAACAAAAAACAAAAAAACAAAACAAAACAAAAAAAATTCCAGGCTGGAGAGATGGCTCAGTGGTTAGGAGCACTGACTGTTTTTCCGAACAGGTCCTGAGTTCAATTCCCAGCAACGGCATGGTGGCTCACAACCATCCATAATGAGATCTGACGCCCTCTTCTGGTGCATCTGAAGACCAGCTACAGTGTACTTACATATAATAAATAAATAAATAAATCTTTTTAAAAAAATTCCAATTTCCACAGAGAGCTGCAGATTCCTAGTCACACCACATTCTCATTAACTGTCCCGATGACTCTTCTGGTCCTGTGTCTCTTGTCTCTTCTTAAACACCCAGATAATTCCAGTAATTTCAGTCTGAAGAGCCACCATCTCTATTCTGACTCCTGGGTTTTCTTTTTCCTGGAGCCACAAGGCCTCATTTGAAGCTGGCAGAGTATCAGCACTTACATTGCCTGGTGTGGAGTCAGAGATCCGTGGTGCTTAAATGTGGTGACCTCTTTCTGTCTCTGGCAGCCTCAGTCCTGAAGGAATTCTATATGTGATATTTGTCAAATATTTTTCTATTTCCATTACTCCTACATTGATTAGCTGGCACTTTGCTGTAAAAGAGTCTTTCCTTATAATTTCTCCCATTAATGAATTTATTCATATCTCCGTTGCTGCCCCTCTCCTTCCTCTCTCCCCTGTTAAGGCCTAGCTGACTGTTGCCTATCTAGCCAGCCATTTTGTGCTGTTACTAATGTTATAAAGAAACTTTCTCCTGCTCTAGTTGATCTCCTGTTATGTTCTATGCTTTGGTGGTAGAGATCAGTTAGACCTGCTTTGTATAGTTAGCCACAATAAACTTGGATCTGAACCGCCCACAGCACTTCCTGCACCTGGGTATGAGCTTTTATGGTTCTTGTCTTTGTAAGCTGCCCCTGGGATAGATCCTGTGTTAGTCAGGGTTTCTATTCCTGCACAAACATCATGTCCAAGAAGCAAGTTGGGGAGAAAAGGGTTTATTCAGCTTACACTTCCATATTGCTGTTCATCACCAAAGGAAGTCAGGACTGGAACTCAAGCAGGTCAGGAAGCAGGAGCTGATGCAGAGGCCATGGAGGGATGTTACTTACTGGTTTGCTTCCCCTGGCTTGCTCAGCTTGCTTTCTTATAGAACCCAACACTACCAGCCCAGGAATGGTACTGAAAGACCCCCTTAGGAAGACCCCCGCTCAAGTCCCGGGAGAACGTGCATCCAGTGAAACACGAGAGGCCAACTTGATGCAAAACACACGAGGTTTTAATGACGGAGTTCCGGGCCGATACGTATCACATGCAGGGGATAGAGGAATCGCAGGAGATAGAGGAATCGACCCAGAGGCTCAGGGGTTAGGGGTTTATATAGGGAAAAGGGTCTAGGGAAACAAAGGAATTGGTGTGGTTGTACATGATTGGCTAGTTCAAACATCAACTGTAATACGTGCAGATCAGAGCGGGAATTTCTAAGGGGGGGTGCTATTCGGGGTTTCTGGCTGACCTTAAACTATATCTAAGAGGACCAGATGGCCCATTTTTCAGAGCCTGCCAGGACACGTCCTTGCATGCCTAGACATATTTTCCTCGATGTTTATAGTTTTATGTCTTCTTGATCTACCAGTTCTTGGGGTAGCTAACAGCCTGCTTGCTCATTCCCAGGCCTATGTGGGCAAGCTTGTGCTGGATTCTCAGACTTATAATTCTTCTACCTGGCCAGCACAGGTCTCAAGCTTTAGTTATTCCTTTTCAGTACCACCTACAAGGGGCCTCTCCCTTGATGGCTTCCAGGACTAGGCCTAAGTGAGCACACTGAAGCAGTAAGCTTCCGAGATGACAATTACCTCTGCAGAGTAAAAGTTTTAATTACAATTTTTAAATCAGCAATAAGAGGGGGCTGGAAAGATGGCTCAGTGGGTAGGAGCACTGACTGCTCTTCCAAAGGTCCTGAGTTCAAATCCCAGCAACCACATGGTGGCTCACAACCATCCATAAAGAGATCTGACGCCCTCTTCTGGTGTGTCTGAAGACAGCTACTTACACATACTTATATATAATAATAAATAAATCTTTTTTTTGGTTTTTCGAGATAGGGTTTCTCTGTATAGCCCTGGCTGTCCTGGAACTCACTCTGTAGACCAGGCTGGCCTCGAACTCAGAAATCCATCTGCCTCTGCCTCCCAAGTGCTGGGATTAAAGGCGTGCCCCAACACCGCCCAGCCAAGTTTAATGTTTTAAAAGAGAGGAGGAGAGGAGAGGAGAGAGAGAGAAAGAGAGAGAGAGAGAAAGAGAGAGAGAGAGAAAGAGAGAAAATAACAAATTGATGTGCTCCCCTGCCCAATGCTGCTCCATTGGCAGAGAGTCTCCTAGACACCACATACACTGTAGGTGAAGTCTTGCTGGCAGTGGGGCCCCACTTCCTCCAGAGGCTTCTCCTGTAGCTCCCCTGAGACTATGTGTTGAAAACCAGGTGCTTTGCTAGGGACAGCTGTTAGCTGGCAGACTAGATGCATACTCTAGCCCTGTGGTACCTGAAGATGATTAGCCCATCCAGAACTTTTGGGATCATCCTTTGGTGAAATTTGTACAGAAACAGCACAGCTGTTCTGTAGTGTGTTAGAAGGAAAGAAACATGGAGTGAGTGTGGGGCACTGATCCTGCCCTTGATGCTTGAGCTGATGGGCTCCAAGACTGGCAGAAGCTTGTCCTCTCCCTGGCTGGTGGCTTACATCATCTGTCCTCTATGAGAGTTACCGTCTATGCAGGGAGACACCAGTTTCACTGGTGAGCACAGGATACCACACTATCTACCTGGTCAGGAAAATAAAGAGGACATGACAAGGGTAAGTACCCACTGCCTGGCTCAGTGCACCGAAGCCTCATTGATGGTAACCTGATGAGTTTCAAAAACCTAGTAGTAAGAAACTGCTCCAGTTTTTTAAAACAACAACAACACCCAGAAGCCTTTTAGGCAGAGAGTAACATGTGCTGTGCCTAGGAACAAAAGTGTCAGTCCTTAGGCCTTCTGGAAGCAGCTAGAGGCAGGGAGTGTTGCAGCGGACTCCAACCCATGGCTCTCCGTGTGCAGCTCCAAGGAATGAAATTTGCTTGAAACTTCCAGAAGCCACAAAAATGTTAAGCATAATGGTATCCCACAATCAGATTTCTATGTTAGAACACTAACAATCTGATGCCATGCGGCTAATGCATTGCAGAGACACACTGAATGACTTAGGTGGTTCCAGTGCTCTAGGTCACCCCAGTTAGGCATCTTAAAGGGACTCATTCTGGTAGCCATGGGGTATGTTAGGTACCTTTTCTCATTGCTCTGACAAGAGTGGTTTAAGGAAAGAGGGTCTCTTGGCTCACAGTTTGAGGGTGTACACTGCTGTGACAGGGGAAGTCTGATGGCAGGAGTGTGAGGCCGCTAAGGTGCAGGCATCTGGGATGAGCCAGTGAAGAATCAGGCCTGTCCTGTTAGTGAGATGACCAGACCATTGCATAGGATGCAGGAACTGAGCAGAGCCAGGTAGATGCCAAGCAGGCAGGCAGCGGGCATACAGTGGGCATACAGCAGGCAGACAGCGGGTAGACAGCGGGTAGACAGCGGTCGTCTCCTGAGCTCGAGTGCAGGGTGTCTGTGTGGCAGTTCTGAGAAGCCAAGCAAGTGCGATGGGTTGTGGAGCTAGGACTTATGCCAGGTAAGCACCAGGGTGAACAGCTGACTCAGGTTGTAATCTGCTCCGAGGGACTCCACTCAGCACATTTAAGGAGATCTGGGGCCTACAGTGATTGTCACCGGTGGGCCAGTCTCTTCTGATGCAGCTAGGGGGTCCCTTGCTCCAACTTTGGTTCTTGGCAGCACACAGACTCGGTGTGCTACTGTGCTCTCCTTTAGAATCAGGGACTTTGCACAGCCAGTGTTTTGTTTGGGTCTCTGTACAGCCCGTGCCTGGACCCCTAAAGGGTTGGGGACCCTGACCAATTTTGAGAAGCTTTGTCATGCTTGTCCCCTATGTTATGTGAGAGCAGCAGGGCAGGGCTGAGGTTGTCTAGTTGCTGTGTGGCCTGGGTACCTACCAGTCCCTGTCCTAGACGAGCCAGCACTTACAGGACGACCTGCCACAGAGCAGTCTGATGGAAAGCCACTTCTTTCCTGTCAGACGCACTCTTGGTTTTTTAGTCCTGGTGATAAATAATGATTTGGATTACATTTTTTTTATTTTATTCATTTATTTTTATGTCTGTGTGTGTTCTTGTGGAAGTATTATGTGTACCATGTATATGAAGGAACCTATAGACTCCAGAGGAAGACACAGAGCCCCTGACACTAGAGTTACAAATGTTTGTGAGCCGCCATGTGGGTGCTGGCAAAGGAATCAGGTCCTCTACAAAGGCATCAAGTACTCTTAACCACAGAGCCATCTCTCCAGCCTGACTGTGACTAGTTCTTCTTATCAATAATTTCATGAGTTAAATTTTCTGTTAGTAGTATTGCTTATATAAAGAGCAGCTGTTGGCTTAGGAACTCCGGAGTTGGTGTAAACATATAACACAACACATCATAACACACATGAACTCACCCATGTTATACCATATACACACCATGCTATAATATACTCACAAGCCTTCACAGTACCACGCAGCCATACATACACACTACAGTGCAACACATAGCACAGACACACACACACACATACACACTCAACACATACATCATGCCCACCCCCACACACATACAGCACAACACAAAAGCAACCTCTGTTTTTTTGTTGTTGTTGTTTTGGGTTTTGTTTTTGTTTGTTTGTTTGTTTTTTGACAGGGTTTCCCTGTATAGCCCTGGCTGTCCTGGAACTCACTCTGTAGACCAGGCTGGCCTCGAACTCAGAAATCCCCCTGCCTCTGCCTCCCAAGTGCTGGGATTAAAGGCGTGCGCCACCAACACCCGGCTGCAACCCCAGTTTTTAAGTTTCATGTCTGTGGCAGCCTGTTCATTGTTGGTTTAAGTACAGGTAAGGCAACCTACATTACCTTCACTCTGAGCTGTCTCATGGGTAGCCATGGGCTATCTCAGGGTGCAGCCATGGGCTATCTCAGGGTGCTGGCCATGAGTATTTTCACCTTCTCTGTAAATATACATAAGGCTAGTGAGTTGAAGTGATCCAGGATAATGTGTTTTCTTTCTAAAGAAGACCTACTTACAGAGTCACCTTCTTTGAGGTGACAGTGATACAAAACTTACGCAGAAGCCTCCATGTGCCCTGGGAAGACTTGGGAGACAGTCAGAGAAGAGCTCTGGGCCTCCCTTGCTCACACTTGGCTCTTGTGCCTGGGCAATGGTGCTCAGCATTGTTGACCTTAAGTACTTCCCTGTGAGTAGCCTTGGGTTGACTGTATAAAGCCAGGAACCCCAAGCTAAATGGCTCTGTGTACAGAAAAGAACCCCTTTTATGTTGAGTACTGGCAGCAAGGCCTCACTAGAACCAGTGACAGTCTGTAGTATGCCTTGATAAGAAACAGTCTCTTCCAATGTGCTTGCGGCCACTGCAGTTCCTGTCCTTTAGGCCCATTCCTCAGTCCTCCAGTAAGTAGCTTTTAAAGACTTATTTTCTATTTGGCAAAGTAGTTTTATAATGTTGGATCTAATTTTTTAAAAACTAAGACTTTAGTTAGACATAGCAGCACATATCTATTACCCTAAACTATTCAGGAGGCTAAAATAGAGGATTAAGAGTTCAAGGCTAGCCTGGGCAACTTAGTAAGACTCCATCTCAAAAACCTCTGGACTTGAATATTGTATCTTGTTTTTAAAATTTATTTGTATAACCGAGCAGTGGTGGCTCACACCTTTAATCCTAGCATGTGGAAGGCAAAGGCCAGCCTGGTCTACAGAGTGAGTTCTAGGAAAGCCAAGCTAGACAGAGAGAAACCCTGCTTCAAAAAACAAAAATACATACATACATACATACATACATACATACATACATACTCTTGAGTCAGAGTCCCTAATGGTGTGCCACTTGTTTCCTACTTTGCTGCAGCTGTCACCATGCTGCCACCATCAGAGCGGGAACTGAGTGAGCTTTTGGCTCGAAAGGAGGAGGAATGGCGAGCCCTCCAAGCCCACCGTGCGCAGCTGCAGGAGGCAGCTCTACAGGCTACACAGAACCGCCTGGAGGAGGCTCAAGGGAAGCTGCAGCGCCTACAGGAGGACTTTGTTTACAACCTTCAGGTGCTGGAAGAGCGGGACCGGGAGCTGGAGCGCTATGACATTGAGTTCACCCAGGCCCGAAGGCGAGAGGAGGCCCAACAAGCAGAGACCAGTGAGCTCAAGATAGAGGTGGCCAAGCTGAAACAGGAACTCACCAGAGAGACAAGGCGCATGGAGGAGTTACAGCATCAGCATCAGCTAATGCTGCAGGAGCACCGCTTGGAGCTGGAGCGTGTCCACAGGTGCATTACCCTTACAGATCATTGTGTCTGGTGCCCAGTGAGTGATGTGCATGTGCCACTGGATGCTCAGTGAAACTGAGCTTTTCCTTAGCTCTCAGCCCATGATTTTTTGTTTTTGCTGTTTTATTTTTTACATAAGATCTCACTGGCTGCCCTGGAACTTACTTTGAAGACCAGGCTGACCACAAATTGAGAGATCCGCCTATCTCTGCCTCCTGAAATGCTGGGACTGAAGGCATGCACCACTATTCCAGCATGACAGATGCTATCTGCTAGCATTCCTACCTTTGGCGTTTGATGGAAGCTACTGGTCTGCTAAGTTTTAGCAATACATTCCACAAGTTTCACCCATCATGCAGGGGTGTTGTGTCAGACATGAAGGTCTTTAGTAAAGTTCTGCAGCCCCTGTGACCCAGTCAGGAAGTGCTGGCTCAGCCTCTGTCTGGAGCCTCCTCAGCCCAGACATCAGCTTACACTTGAAGCTGAAGCTGCTTTTGTTATTTTATGACTCTTTTTCCCTCTTTCTCCAAACCTGAGACCTTTTAGTCATGTTCAGATGTTTTGTCAATCACCAGTTGTTAACTACCCATAAATCCCCAGGACTCCGTTTGTTTGTTTGTTTGTTTGTTTGTTTGTTTGAGAGAGTTTCTCCGTGTAGCCCTGGTTGTCCTGGAATTCACTCTAGACCAGGCTGGCCTTGAACTTAGAATTCTGCTGGTGCTGAAGGTGTATGCCACCACTACCTGGCTCCATTTCTTTCTTTTATTTGTAGTTCCTTTTCTCTCCATTCAGTCATGTGATATCCAGTTCCCTCCTTTGCCATATTCATTATGACATCACACCGAGAATGTGGGATTTTTGTTTAGGTTATTGTACTTTTTAAATCTTTTTTATTGTTGTTGTTTTGAAATAGAGTCTCACTATGTAGACCAGGCTGGCCCTGAACTCAGGGAAACCTGCCTGCCTCTGCCTCGGCTTCTAGTGCTGGGATCCTGATTAAGGGGTAGTGACCTGGGTATTGTTTGTACTTTAGTTTACCAAGTTCCCATTTGATTTGTTGTTGTACCTCTTCTTTGCTGAGATTCCCTGTGTTTCCCTTGGTTTTTCTAAATATTGGCATCTTTCAATGATTAACCCCTCCATTTTATTATATAGTCCTGACTGGCCTGGAATTCATTATGTAGACTAGATTGACCTTGAACACAGCGGTTAGCCTGTCTGCTTCCTAACAGCTGGGCTTAAAGGTGCATACCACCACCGAGGTGGGGGTGGGGGTGAGGGTGGGGTGGTGGTGGTGGTGGTGGTGGTGGTGGTGGTGGTGGTGGTGGTGGCGGTGGCGACGACGGCGGCGGCGCACGCCTTTAATCCCAGCACTCAGGAGGCAGAGGCAGGCGGATTTCTGGGTTTGAGGCCAGCCTGGTCTACAGAGTGAGTTCCAGGACAATCAAGGTACGCAGAGAAAACCTGTCTCGAAAAAAACCAAAAAAAAAAAAAAAAAAAAAAAAGGTGTGTACCACCATGCCTGGCCCTTCTCTTGATTCTTCTTTGTCAGCCAACTTGTGTTCTGTGTTGTGTTTTCTCCTGTGCTGTTGGCCCCTTCTTTTAGGGGTGGCCGGCAGGTTCCGGTCAAGCAGAAGTCTTACGTCTTAGAGGCCTGTTGCATGCACCCCTGCAAAAGCCATGTACCAGCTCCATGGCTGAGGTGCCCCCTGTAGTGTGTACAGCCATCGAGCATTCAGTATGGCTCTCTGAACACCCTGTCTGCTTACCACAGTGACAAGAACAGCGAACTCGACCGCCAGCGGGAGCAGAATGAGAGCCTGAAGTGGAAACTGGAGCGAAAACTGAAGGAACTCGATGGTGAACTTGCTCTGCAGAGACAGGTAGCGCATCGCTGGGGTTGGTTCTTAGGGGAACTCCTTGCCAACTACTTTGAAGTCTAGATGGGGAGGGGTTCACTGAGTATGCTATCCCAAGAGAAGTAGGATCCTTGGGCTGATTGTGTAAGGCTGTGAGAGGTGTCCAGTGTGTTCTTTTCTCATGTACCAATCAAAAGTTTCAGGGAAATGGAGACACGTGGCTATGCAAAGGCACGTTTATTAGTGAGCTGACCTTTGAGGTTTTGCAGGCCACCATACTGCAGGCTGCAGAATGTAGGCTGCAGAATCTGGAACTGGTTATGTCTGAACCCAAAGGCCCTAGAAACTGGAGCTCCACCCTGTAAGGAGAGATGAAGTCAGGACTCAAGCAGAGATCAAAGGAGTGTGCGCTGTCTTCAGCAGCCTGGCCGGCATCACCTGCACTAGGAAGGCGGGCTTTCTTTATGAAGTACACTGATTCAGTTGCTCACCTCATAGACGTAGCCAGCAATAGCCACTTACCAGCTAGCTGGGAAGCCTATTTATTATGTATGTAGAGTTCTGTATGCCTACAGGCCACAAAAGGACACCAGATCTCGTTATAGATGGTTATGAGCCACCATGTGGTTGCTGGCAATTGAACTCAGGACCTCTGGAAGAACAGCCAGTGCTCTTAACCTCTGAGCCATCTCTCCAGACCAAAGTTGACCTTTCAAATCTGCTCTTTGTCAACCTAGCCCCGTTATACATCTCCCCACTGTGATAAGCATATCTAACCTCAAAGTAAAGGCATTTAGAAGGTTGTCTCTCTGGGCACGCCTTTAATCCCGGTACTCTGGAGGCAGAGGCAGTTGGATTTGTGAGTTCAAGGCCAGCCTGGTCTACAGAGTGAGTTCTAGAACAGCCAGGGCTAAATAGAAAAAAAAAAAAAGGAGTTGGGCTGGAGAGGTGGCTCAGTGGTTAAGAGTGCTGACTGCTCTTCTAAAGGTCGTGAGTTCAAATCCCAGCAACCACATGATGGCTCGCAACCATCCATGATGAGATCTGATGCTCTCTTCTGGGGTGTCTGAAGACAACTACAGTGTACTTACATATAATAAATAAATAAATCTTTAAAAAAAAAAGGATTGTTTTCCTACTGAGCCTGAGACAACAGTTCTGAATATAGCAACAAATGTGCTATTTTTCCCAAGTAGGGAAGGAAACATTTGTTTGTCTAAGATAAGGCCTTGTAGCCAGTCAGCAGTGCACGCCTTTTTTTTTTTTTTTTTTTGGTTTTTCGAGACAGGGTTTCTCTGTGTATCTGTGTAGAATTCACTCTGTAGACCAGGCTGGCCTCAAACTCAAGAAATCTGCCTGCCTCTGCTCCCAAGTGCTGGGATTAAAGGCATGTGCCACCACCGCCCGGCTAGTAGTGCACACCTTTAATCCCAGCACTTAAAAGGCAGAGACAGGAGGATTTCTGTGAGCTTGAGGCCAGAACTACAGCCTGAGTTCTAGGACCTCAATGTTGTCTCAACCTTCCAAGTGCTTGCACCACCTTGTCCAGATAAAGTTTTAATGAATGCTCACTCTTCTGATGTCCATAACTTTAGTACTTTAATCCAGATTTGGTAATAGTCAATCAATATTATGTTATATGAGAAAAGAGTAGAAGAAGAAAGAAAAAAAAGATAGTTGCATCATACATGTGTATGTACACAACACATATTTTTTTTAAAGATTTGTTATATGTATATGAGTACTCTATGACTGTCTTCAGACACACCAGAAGAGGGCGTCAGATCTCATTACAGACAGTTGTGAGCCACCATGTGGTTGCTGACATTTGAACTCAGGACCTCTGGAAGAGCCGTCATAACCGCTGAGCCGTCTTTCCAGCCCCATACACACATATTCTTAACAAAATAGGAAAGAACTAGTTGGGCATGGCCACATGATATCTGTCATAGCATTCACAGAGATTGCAAGTGTTGAGACCCTGTAAGGCTACACAGTGAAAACTTGTCAGAAAAACAAAAAAAGTTGAGTGTGCAGGCCTGGGCTGGAAGTGTATACAGCTCTGGCGGGAGAGAACCTGTCTTTTTGAAGTAGAGGTTGTGGAGTCTTCAATTGAAGTGGCAGAAGAGATGGCTTCAGCCTTGATGGTAATAGCAGCAACCACCTTTCAGAGGCATTGGAAGAGGAGATTGGGTAAGGAGATAGCTTTAGAGCCTAGAACAAAGGCCAAGAACAAAGGCTCTCAGAAGATGTACACCATGTATTTTTATTTAAAATGTGTTACATTAATTTGCTTCTGTGTATATGGGGAGCAGACATATACATGCTGTAGCATGTTTGTGAAGGTCATAGGACATCCTGCAGAAGTCAGTTCTTACTGTCTACCATTTTAGGTCTCAGAGAATTGAACTCAGTCATTAGGCTGGGTGATAGTCATCTCTGTAGCCAGAGCATGTGTTCATGTTTGAAGAGTTCCTGCATTCCTGTGAAGATGAGTTTATAAATGTACCATAGAAGACAATAAGATGACTTTCTTTTTCTTTTTTAAGAATTTTTAAGATTTTATGTGTATCGGTGTTTTGGAATGTATGTGCGTGCCCACAGAGGCCAGAAGAGGGCACCAAGAGGGCCCTCTTCATGTGGTTGTGAACCACCATGTGGATGCAGGTCCTCTGGAAGAGCAGCTAGTGCTCTGAACCACTGAGCAATCTCTGCAGCTCAAGGTGCCTTATTTCAATACTTCTGGTTTTTTTAGGAACCAAAGGACAAACTGGAAAAGTGGATGAAACATTTGAACAACTCAGAGACTGTTTTTTCAGTTAAATTGTTAGTAATCTTGAAGTCAGCTTACTTTAACATGACATATAGACACTTATAAGTTATATTTGACCCCTAAAAGTTGCTGCTACTGCAGAAACTTCTGCCTCACCCTCCAGGTGAGAAAGGTCTTGGGAAGCAGTAGCAGGTGAGGTCAAGGATGAGGAGCTGAAAGGGGTGGATTTGGAGGGCAGAGAGGAAGTGATGTCACAACTAACACTTCTGCCTTAGCTGTGGGATGGGCTTCTTCCGTGATTGGACACTTGTGTTTTGAGCAACCTTGTGATGTCATTCTGACAGTGGAACTGAGATGTCAGTCTCATGTAAAAACAAGTAGAGAACAACAGTAGATTTTGCTCTAAAAGAGCATGAACAAACTTGGTATTTTATACAGAGCCTGACAGTCTGTGAATACTTAATAAGTTGACATGAATTGTCATTAGAAATATATTTGAATTTTTAAAATAAAATGTTGTGTTTCCCTTATTTTAAAAAGAAAGGCAATAAATACTTATATTCCACCATGTCTGGCCCCACTGGCCGTAATCACAAACACGGTAATACTAGATGTCTCAGGGATCTTGCTGACCTTCACTGTGGCATAATCATCCAGTACACCCTGGGAGTCTGGGCTGTTCACCTCAGTCAACACCATAGTCCCTTTCCTCACTTATTGACCTGGGGGCTAGAGGGTTCTAAAGTGGTAACAGTGCCTGAGAGGTCTGGTGGAGCCATTGTAGTACCTGTAGAAGAGATTCCCTCTGGAGTCAAGACTTGGGGTGCATAGAGCAGAGCACAGCACCCTGGGAACAGGAGGTAAATGTTTGCTAGAGGTGATGATGAGAAATGCCATTTTTATTGCTATATCTCAATTCCTGCACCCATGAATTGTTGCCATGGCAGAAATTACCATTCATTGAATTCCAATTCAGAGCTTATCAGCCTTCTAGATCTCATTTCAACACAGCAAGTTAGTGCCACCTAGCTGGTCCGTAAATTAATCATCAAAAGGCCATTTCAGGGCTAGAGAGATGGCTCAGCAGTTAAGAGCTCTGATGCTCTTCCAAAGGTCCTGAGTTCAAGTCCCAGCAACCACATGGTGGTTCACAACCATCCGTAATAAGATCTGATGCCCTCTTCTGGGGTGTCTGAAGACAGTTACAGGATACTCACATATAATAAATAAATAAATCTTTAAGAAAGGGGGGGTGCATTTCACTGGTCAATCAAGCCAGCTGCCCCTGATGGTGAAACCATGGTAACACCCATGAATCTTACAACCAAGAGCCCCTGAGTAGTTCTTTGACTGTGAAGTGAGTCCTTGGTCAGAAGAAATGCTCCGTGGAATACCATCCCTGTGGATGAGGCATTCTGTGGTCCATAAGCTGTAGTATTGGTAGGAGCATTACATGAAGGGAAAGTAAGTCCATACTCAGACTAAATAAAGATCTGTTCTAATAAGGATACAGTGATGTCCCTCCATAATGGCAGTGGACCAATGTTAATCAGTCTGCCACCAGGTCTCTGGCTAGTCATCCTGGGAGTGATGCCATGGAGTAGCTCATATTGGGTTTTGCTGCTGGGAGAATGGGCACTCAGCAGCCACAGGCAGATAATAAGCCTTGCTATGTGGCAAGTCCACGTTGCTGAGGCCTGCCATCATGGCCACGTTGCTCAGGAATCCACTGGGCAGTTATAGGGACTACTGAAGAAAGAAAGAGATTGAGGTTGTTTACTGTCTGTAGAGTAGGCCATCTTGTCTACCATCCAGCCAACCCATTGCCCGCAGCACATGAGTCAGTATAGAGTTACATATTTGCCCAGTTTTTTCCTCCCAAACAAATGAGTTCACTGCCCAAAGTCCTGCCTACTGGGAAGGATTACTGTCTTCAGGAATGTTCTAGGGAGAGCCTGTATGTTGCAGCTTTGCACCCTCAGGTGGTGCCTGAAAATCAGGGTACAGCCTATCCTTATCTTCCACTGTGAACTGCTCCCCCTGAGGCCACGGATGCAGGCTCTAGAGGGAAGGCGAAGACCTGGTAGCAGGAATGAGGGCTGTAGCCTTTTGACTCACTGTACTCTTGAAGATACCATTTTTCCTTGATTGTATATTGCAGTAAATGTCACACTATAGATTAATGGGTCAGATGATGAACCAGCTGGAGTCTCATGGTAAACTGGTGACTTATAGTCAAGTGTTTGGGTTTATAACAAGATCGAGTGGCTGATCAAGAGTTTGCTGACAAAAAGGAAATAGGGAACCGGCTTAGTGGTACCCACCTTTAATCCAGTGGAGGCAGGGGGATCTCTTGTGAGTCCCACAGACTCTCTGTGAATTGTCCAGCCGGGGCAACAGGCAACATGAGACCTAATCTCTCTCTCTCCTCTTTTACTCTCTCTCTCTCTCTCTCTCTCTCTCTCTCTCTCTCTCTCTCTCTC
>JADRCD010170907.1:20589-49500 GCA_019843815.1 Montemys delectorum
AAAAAAAAAAAAAAAAAAAAAAAAAAAGTATATATATATATATATATGTATATATATATATATATAAAATATGTATATAACATATATAATATATATATATAAATAAATAAAACAACTCAGCAACCATTATGTCTAAGAAGTGACACTCTTGCAGTGGTACCCAAAGTCACCAAAGGAGTTTCAAGAGAGTCTTTAGCTGGAAAAGGCAGCTGAGTTGTCGGTTTGCTCACTCAGTGGAATGCACTCGGGTGTTCCCTTAGACACCGGGGAGCTTTGGCTCTGTCCTTCAGGTGGCATCCCTATCTCTGGAAGCAAGAAGCCTTGACAGGCTACTGTGCCAGCCCTGCTGCAGGAGGCTAGGGAAAGGTCTGCCACTGGATGGGCTGGAATAGCTAGCCTGAGGCAGCCCTCTGTGGCTCAGGGCAGTCTTCCTGTAGCAGCCTGATCTGGCCTGGAGCAGTCTTGGAGTTGTGAGGAGAGAGTTGTGTAAACACAGAATTTTAAAGGCCCGGTCTTTCTGTTGTTGGGCCAGAGTCTCACATGTTGATCACCCTTGTAAATAGAACTGATTCAATGAAATAATGATTTTTGTCTTATAAACTGAAACAAGCTGATTTAGTCAGCTAACTGACTGGTCAGTTTAACTTTATCATGTACTGTGAACCAGAGAAAATCCTTTTTCTTGTTGGTTAGTCACAGGCTCACAAGACATTGGAGGAAATTTACCCACTCCAGAAATGTTTCTGAATGCATGCTACATGCTGGTAGCTCTTCAGACTTGGGATTGCACACAAATACCTGTCATACCTGTCATACTTGCTGTGACAGAGCAAAGAATACTTGGAACAGTTAACTTCCTATACCTGTGATAAGACGGGAGGGTCAGGAGTGGAGTGTGGTTGAACTCAAGTCCCAGTGAGTGGCAAGAAGGGCCAAGTGCATTGGTGGGGGTGCAGAAGAGAGTTCAGGAGGAGGAAGACAAGAACCTACCTATGTGCTCGGGGATGCCTAGGAGCTAGAGTTCAAGTTCAGAAGAGGAATATCCAAAGTGGGGCTCTGCCTTCAGGGCCTTAAAGACTTTGGCACTGTTATGCCAAGGAGAAGTTAGTGATCCCTAAAACACACACAGGATCCGACCTGATGTAACTCACAGCAGGGTCTTTATTCTATTTGAGCTGGCTCAGGCTCCCCGAAATGCACCTCCGTTACACAGGACAGTTTTGGTGGTGGTGGAGCCCCAAATGTCTATCAGAGTAAGGCTTTATAATAATCAGCAAGCAAAGAATACATGTACAAGCATCTAATTGGAAAACTACTGTGGGCTTTAACATAATTGGCTGGTGCTGGGAGTCATATCATAAACTTAATTTCTGTTCTCTTCTACATTGGTGGTTGCTAGGCAGGGGGTGGGCTTATGCAGGTTTGTTGGGGGAATAACCTGGAGACACTAGTCTTGTTGGGGGTATAACCTGGAAACTCTGTTCTTGTTGGGAATTAGCCTAGAGACTAGAGCTAGGCTCAGGTTCTGTTGGGGGACAACTTGGAAACTAATGCTAGATACCAGCCTGTTAGTCTACCTGAGTTCAAACTTAGGTCAGCTTCTCTAAAATGGAGTATGAATTGAAAAGCTTTGGCATCTCAGTACCATGGGAAACTGAGTGCTTGTGTGGGGCAGTGAGATACATGATTGAGGACCTACTGGGACAGATGTGGGAGAAGTAGTCAGAAGGCTAATGGGGCATGCTTAGGTAGCAGGCCCCTGCAGATAAGAGCATGCCAACTCTTGGTATGCCAAGAAGGGGAGCCAGTGGGGACATCTACCCCAACCCTGACCCTGACCCCTGATGGTTCTGATAAAAAAAGACAAACACTTCCAGTTGGTTTGAGCACAGAGGATAGTTGCCACTTGTTGAGACAAAGAACATGTGCAAGGAGACAGAGAGTGACAGTCTGTTGTGTGAGGTCCCATGGTTTATCCAGAGAAACAGTCCCCAGAACCTTGACAACAAGAGCACATAGAGACAGGCCATGTCTGCCTGTTACACTGTCCAGCAAGACCAGAAGGTGGCAGCACAGGCTTGATGCAGTATGGAACTCTGCTCTCTGGCGGCCACACCCTGCAGAACTTCCTCTGTGGATTTTGTTCAGAAAAACCCACATTTCAAATTCTGTGGGTTTGTTGTTGTTGTTTGGTTAGTTGGTTGCTTTGGTTTTGTCTTTTGAGACAGATGGCTGCCCAGAACTTGAGGGGATCTTCTCTGCCTTTGCTCCCAGGGTCTTGGGTTACAGCTAAGTTCCACCAACTCACCACCCTCCTGTCCTGTCCTGTCCTGTCCTTTCCCTCCCTCCCTCCTCCTTTCCTTCCTTCTTTCTTTCCTTCTTCCCTCCCTTTCTTCCCCCTCCTTCTGTCTCTCCCTCCCTCCCTCCTTCCTTCCCCACTCCTTCCTTCCTCCTTTCTTTCCTTCTTCCTTCTTCCCTTCCTTCCCCACTCCTTCCTATCTTCCTTTTTTCCTCCATTTGTTTCTATGCTTGGAATAGAACACAAGATACCACATATAACAGGCAAGCACTCTGCCATATTTCATAATTATAATAATGATTTTAATATTCAAATTCCAATAAGGGTCATTCATGTGAGTATATATTTCACATTTACCTTTCAAGGGATTGAAAAAGCGAAACATAACTTCTAGTTGTGCTTTCTGCAGTTTCCTGAGCCAGAAAGTGATACCTGTTGCTGCATAGCTCACAATGCACACATCTACCAGGGCTGGACAGTGCTTCATGGGATAAGGGTGGGGACAACTCCCTCAGAGCTGCATCTGTACTCCCTCAGCCTGTCCTTCAGGGCCTAGGACCAGGACTCACATGAGTCCCTGAGTGCTCAGTCATCCCAGGGGCTCTTGCTCTGTGCTGATCAAAAATGAGATGAAGGTACCTGGCCCCAGTGATAAAGAAACTAGACTTTTTGGTTCACCGGTAGCTGGAGGATCCAAACACTGTTTGTTATTAGCAGAGGACCCCATGGCAGGCCTCATCATGTCAGACATAAAAAGGAAGTGTGCAGAAGGGAATTATGCTAGCCTGACAGCAGTGACTATGCATCCTGGGTGCACACCGAACTGCAAGAGTTATATAAGTCATCCCTCAGGGAAAGGCTTCTTAAAATGGTTCCATTTATGACCCCATTTTACCTGAGAATTTTTGTTCTTTCTTTGGTTGGTTGGTTGGTTGGTTGGTTGGTTGGTCTCATTTGTTTTTCGAGACAGGGTTTCTCTGTATAGCCCTGGCTGTCCTGGAACTCACTCTGTAGACCAGGCTGGCCTCGAACTCAGAAATCCACCTGCCTCTGCCTCCCAAGTGCTGGGATTAAAGGCATATATAGATATAGCTATATAGATATTGAAGAATGGTGGTAGAAAAATGTAGTTAGACAGTTTATATGTAGAACAGAAAACTTTGTATGTACTGTAAAAATGTAATTCACAATGAGCATCACCTCACACCTGAGCTGAGGTGTTTGCAGCAGCTGCTCTCCTTCACTCATGGCTCTTTTGTTCCAGGAGCTGCTGTTGGAGTTTGAATCTGAAATGCAGAGAAAAGAGCATGAGTTCCAGCTGAGAGCTGATGACATGAGCAACGTAGTCTTGACCCATGAGCTCAAGGTAATTGGCTGGGCCGGGACTTTTGAAGAATTTCCAGTTGTCAAGTTCTCTGTTGCAGCCAGGCGGTGGTGGTGCATACCTTTAATCCCAGCACTTGGGAGGCAGAGGCAGGTGGATCTCTGAGTTCGAGGCCAGCCTGTTCTAAGAATGAGTTCCAGGTCAGCCAGGGCTACAGAGAGAAACTCTGTCTCGAAAAAAAACAAAAAAAAAAAAAAAAAAAAAAAAAAAAAAAAAAAAAAAAAAAAAAAGTTCACTGTTGCCAACTTTAATTACCCTGTGCTGCAGAACACCATGCTGTTCCTTTGTTAGTTAGTTAGTTAATTAGTTAGTTAGTTAGTTAGTTAGTTTTCTGAGACAGGGTTTCTCTGTTTAGTCCTGTCTATCTTGGAACTCAGTCTGTAGACTAGGCTGGCCTCAAACTCAGAGATCAGCCTGCCTCTGCTGAGTGCTGGGACCACACCAGACTTCACATTCTTTCTTTTACCCAGCTACTCTCCTGGAACTTTTCAATCTTTCTCAGATAAAACTACTAAACAAAGAGCTGCAAGCTCTGAGAGAAGCTGGAGCACAGGCAACGGAGAGTCTGCAGAAGGCAGAGACAGAGCACATTGAATTAGAGAGGAAGCTACAGGACCAGGCCCGGGAACTCCAGGATCTGGAGGCCATGAGGGACGCTCGGTATGCAGGTTCTGTTCTCAAGGCATTGTGGCCATAAGGATAGATCCTGGTGGCGCTGCCTTCCTGGCTCCTTCCAGTTCTACTCTTCCATCTCTTCTGTAACTGCTCTTTACTGACACAGTTTCTGTTTAGGATAAAGGACTTGGAGAAGAAGCTTCGCTCCGTGCAGCTGGCCAAGAAGAAAGCTGAGGAGACTTTCAGGAGGAAGTGGGTATCTGCCTGGGTGGTGCCACTGGCAAAGAGTCTGGACCATGTTTACTGGAGACAAGAGCCCTGGGCTGGGCTGCTGCTTTGGCTGGCTCCATGTTCTATGTCTCAGGAGGGTTAGGCATCCAGTGTCTCAAAGCTTAAAATGTTTTAAGGGCCAAGCGTCCAATCCAGTTCATTGATAAAACACAAACTAAGAGTGTCTAAAACTCTAGATTTAGTCTCCAGTGTCTAAAACAGGCTTTTAAAAATGTAACCTTAGTTAAATTTTAACTTTTGTGGGTAAATGAGATGGCTCTGTGTATAAAGTCACTTATCACCACAGCAGGTGACCAGAGTTCCATCCCTGGAACCCACATGGTAAAAGGAGAGAACTGCCCACACACATGCCCCTACACTAGATAAATAAGTATTTAAAAATTAAATGTTAACATTTAAAGCTTGGGTGTTTTACTACCTAGTTTATAAGTCTTAGACTATAGCCTCAAGCCTTGCCATGCTGACGTAGTTACCTGGTCACCCCTTACTCTCAGGGATGTAGACTCTCTGAATTCTCTTTTTCCTGTTAATATACCCTGTGCTGAGTGTGGGTTGGCACCCAGCCAACAGCAGCAGGCACTTCTCATTGCCAGGTGTCCTGAACCCAGGGTTCAGGAGGTGCTGGGACATCATAGTCAGCAAGGAGCGGGGCTAGGGATGGATGCCAGCTAGGAGCTCAGTGTGGGCTCAGCCCCTGGGGCAAGAATCATTGACTTTCTCATCCAAAGGAAACAGTAACCATAGCTACTATACACCATACACTTAGGTGTCCCAGTCACACTTGGGAGGAAGAAGGCGAACAATGATTTGTGCAGTACAGACAAAATGATACACTAAGGGAGAACTCAGGATTCTGCCCATCTGGGGTGCAGGTAGTGTCTGTTTTCCACGGCTGGTCAAGCTTAGTTGTCTGTTATGAGTGCTTTGTGAATCTGCTTTGGTG
This sequence comes from Montemys delectorum, assembly GCA_019843815.1. Taxonomy (NCBI): domain Eukaryota; kingdom Metazoa; phylum Chordata; class Mammalia; order Rodentia; family Muridae; genus Montemys; species Montemys delectorum. Next base: position 26,122 of record JADRCD010170907.1, read on the forward strand.
TCTGTGTGTGAGCTTTGGGGGCCTCTGAGAGCCTGGCATCTAAGAAGATCTGCTTACGTGGAAAGAACAAGCACACCCATAAGTTACTCCTGCAGACTCAGCCATTGTGTCAGGGACAACTGTAGTGTAAGAAAGGATGGCAAACACTTTGGAAGGTTCCAGGGCACTGAGTGAGCCACCTCGGGACCCTTCCCTGTGTTTCAGACATGAAGAGCTGGACCGTCAAGCCAGGGAGAAGGACACAGTGCTGGCAGCAGTGAAGGACGCCCATGCAGAGCAGCTGCAGGCTCTGGACGCCAAGGTGCTGGAGCTTCAGTTCCGATGTGAAACCTTGGAGGGACAGCTGCGCAGGGCTGAGTGGACTCGAGCTGAGGATGCCAAGGAGAGGAATACCCTTACTGACAAGTGAGCTGCTGCTTTTGGCCCACCCAGCCCAACAGCCTCGTGTGCCTGTGCCCAAGGCAGACATGGGCTATTTTAGAATGGAATTGTGCAAGCAGTGGGTAGGGGCTTTCTGCCCACCCCAGACCCCCACTGCCATTTCTAGTAATGGTTTCTTTTTAGTTATATAGTTTTTATATTTATGATTACTTGTGATAAGTATATACAACAAAGTTGACCTGTTGTCTTCAGTTTTTATTTTTCTGAGACAAGGTCTCTTTTGTGCAAACCTGGCCCAGAACTTGCTCTATGACCTTGGGTGGCCTTGGATTTATAATGTGTGCCTCTACCTCCCAAGTGTTGGGACTGCAAGCATGTGTCATTGTAGCTGCCCCCATCCCCCACTTATCTTCCTGCCTCAACCTCCTAAGTGCTGCTGGGGTTAGGTGTGCAGCACCACACCTGGCCAGGCTAGCCACTGTATCTTTTTAGTGTAAAGTTCACTGGCATCAGGATATGACAGATGCGATCTCAGCCACCTGTCTGCAGTTCCTGGCCATCTCTGGCTGCCACTCCTGTCTTCCAGCAGCCTCTGATCTGTGCTGTCTGTGCATCTGCTAACTCTAGGAACAGCACACAAAATGGAATCTTATGGCACTTGCCCTTATATGTCTGGCCTGTCACAGAGACTCACGCTGTCAAGGGTCATCCACATTCATAGGATGACATTTTCTTTTAAATTGTGATTGTGTCAAAATATATACCTCCAGAAGCCATGGAGGCCTTATTGGCCAGCTAGCCTAGCATAGTCAGTGAACCTTAGGTCCCAATGAGAGGCCTTCTTTCAAGGCAGTAGGCTGCTGAGGGACATTACCCAGGGTACATGCATCCACATGTTCGTATCTGCACATGTCCTCATTCACCTGCTTGCACATTCATACACACAAGAATACCGTACCTAACACAAGTTAACTATTTTAGTCATTGAGCTATGGAGGGCAGTGGCTTGTTAAATCAAACTTTGTGTCTTTTGAGGCTAATATCCCAGCTTGGACCGGCCACAGTCTTTCATCTGCTCTGTAAACATGGGCGTTTCCCCTCAGCTCTTCTGAGTAATGCTGCCTCAGTGCAGGTGTGCAGGCACCCTTGATTGATGATGCTTTCAATTTTCTTGTGGACATGAACAGAGTTGGAAATTCAAGACCATATAGCTCTGGGTTTAACTGGTGTGTGTTTGTTTGTTTTTGTTTTGTTTTTGACACAAGGCCTCCCTGAGGTGGCTTGGAAGCCTTTATTCTCCCACCCCAGCCTACCCAGTGCTGATATTACAGGTGTGTTCCAGGACACTGGCTCCTTCCCAATATTTAATTCAACCCAGAGTGTTTGGACAACCTGCTCCACTTGTGCCTCGTGTCAGGAACTGTGAGTGCTGGGCGTGCAGCACTGAGCTCCATCCTGGGTGGTGAGGAAATACATAGGGACATGGTGTTCAACAGGAACAGGAAGTCAGGCGTTTGCTAACATTCCCAGGCTTAGCAACTGGATATGTCTTTGGGATGGGGGTATTTATATCTTTTTTTTTTTTTTTAAAGAAAAATTGCTGCCAAATTACACTTCTACTATGGGGAGAAGTAGTTTTCAGACCTGTGAAGTATCAGGAAATTAAAACTTATTCTACATGGGCTAGAGGGATAACTCAGTGCTTAAGAGTGATGGCTGCTTCTCCAGGGATCCGAGTACAGTCCTCGGAACCCACATGCAGACAAAAACCCACAGACATAAAGTAAACATAAAACTAACAATTAAACTTTAAGAAGCGTGGTGCATGCTACTTTGTGAAGTCTAGTGTGCTCTTGCTTATTCTGTAAGAAACCCAAGCAATTCCCCTTAGTGAGCAATAATGCCCAGCTGGGCTATGGCTACCTTGAGAGGAATGCCACCTCACTGTATTTGGTTTCCACTCTGTCAGTATAGTTGCAGTGCTAGGGCCAACAGAGCCTGGCTGCTTCCTGCCTCTTCTTGAAGCCTTAAACTAAATGACTTTGTGTTTTGAGGGGGTCTCATTCTATATAGCCCTGGCTAGTTTGGAATTCATAATCCTCTTACCTAAGCCGCCTAGAATTATAATGTGCCACACCCAGTTTTAACTAATTTTTAGTTTCTGTCTCTAAACATTTTTTGCTTCTTAAGGGTTATTACTACACAGACAGGGCATTTCTCTGACAGTGGAAAACAGGGCAGGATGACACACATCTGTAATCTCAGAGCTCTGAAGGTGAGGCCAGCCTAGGCTATAAGTTGAAACCCTATCTCAAGAGAACATATTCAGAAATCCCAAACTTGAACCTCTCTTCTTACTTGTGAGGAGTTCAGTGACCAATCCACCTCTGTCCAGCATGTACAGGCATTCTGTGACGACCTCAGTGCGGCTTGCCCTCTCGGTGGGTTTGCTCTGGAACCACAGGGCACACGTGTAGGATTAAGATTAAAAACACAGGTTTGGTAGTGGCATGCCTGCTTCACTTAGAGCTGTCAGGGTATACTGGTCTTTAGAGTAATACTGCGGTAGCCATACTGGCAGCTAAGCGAAGCCATGTGTTGGGGAGGAGAGATAGAAAGTGAAGGAGGCCACAGTGGACCTGGTCACTGGACCAGGTATTTCTGTGCTGACCCAGCCTGGGAAGCAGCGTGGGGAGAAGGTTGCTGAGGGCATTTCTGGGCCCATTCCCGCAGTACCAGAGACTGGCGCAGAAGGCAGAGTTGGGTGGGCTTGCCCAAAGTGACTAAAAATCGATGTCTTCCATGAGATTTGGCGCAGTGGCCTTTTTCATGCTGTACAAGGCCAGGTTTGAAACACAACACCTGGCTCTAGATCCAGGGCAGCTATTCACCTTCCACTTATCATGCTCACATTGGATAGCTCATCAACACAGAGCCCCAGAAAGTCTGCTTCCAGGGATGTGATCACTGGTGCACCGTGTGACAAAAGCAGGTTGTTCTTATAAGCAGGGATGGTCTTGCTTAGATCGCCTCTCCTGAAAGTGTCATTTGATGTTTGTTTTTTGGGAAAGCTTGTCGGGTTTGGGCAGTTCGTCCAAGCAGCGCTTGACTGCCAAGCTAATGTGTGGACTCTAGAGTCTTCTTGCACTTTTAACTGAAGTGTGTTGGGTGCTAGGCTGGGCACAGTGGAAGATGAAAAGCTGACTCACCATCAGTACTTCCTTAATCCCACAGTCCCACAAGCTGTGTACTTTCCACTTTGCATAATTTGGCCCTTTATAGTCAATTAATTAACATTTTCATGGCTGGCTGCTAGATATTTCTTCCTGAGTAGAACCATAGTCTTAAATTAGGCAATGCCTTCTAATGTGGCTTTTTGATGAGGGCTTGGCAACTGTGTATACACTCTTCTGCGTCTGTATAGGAGCATGAGAGAGGACAAGAACCTTACTGCACTCCCACACTTCTTCCTGTGTAGATTTCGTGAGGATGCGGCAGCTCTGAAAGCTGCCTGGGATGCCCAGATCGCTCAGATGTCCAGGGAGGCTGTCTCCAAAGACCTTCAGGTTCAGATGCTACAGGAAGAAGAGATGAAGCTCAAGGCACAGGTGGCCAGGTTCCAACAGGACATAGACAGGTACTATCCCCAAGGCAGCCGCCTGTGCTGAGGGTTTCCTGCAGACAAGAACCATTATAGGTCCTTAGGATTGAAACCACATCAAACAAACTTGACCCTGCATTCCCTGGGAAAGGAATGGTCAATGGGATGAAATCGTGGTGGTGGTGGTAGGGACTGCAAACATCCAAGCCTAGAGGGCATGCCCAGAGACTTTGGGATGAGGAATCTCAGTCTTCAAGGAGAGCAACCAAGGGCTGGTGTGGTAGTGAGCAATGGCTGCCTTCCTCTTCCATCAGCTTGCAGAGGCAGACAGATTACCATTTCAAGGCCGACCTGATCCACATAACACTGCAGGACATCCAGGGCTACATAGAGAGACCCTATCTCAAGGAAGAGAAAAAAAGAAACAAACAAACAAACCAACCCACCATGCTCATTTTTCCTGTTCATTGTATTAACTTTGCTTGAGTGAGAGTAAGGGCCTATTTCTACAGTGTCATCAAGTCAATCAGATATAATCCGAACATACACATCTGCACCCCACCACTCTAATCCAGCCCTGGGTCTATGGCCAGCCCTGACACCCCACCCCCTTCTACTGGCTGCCCTGGGCAAGGGCCTTCATGGACCAGGCTTCTGAATGACGACCATGATGTAGCTTTTGACTCTAGCTTCTTTGGATTTTTCACTACCTTTTGTTTTTATTTTTTCTGTCCATTTTGGTATTTTGAGTTCGTCTGTCCACTTCGTCTATTGTTGACCCTGTCCCTGGTTTCTGTAATCTTACTGCTTGTGAGTGGACAGTAAAGGCCTTTCACTCACGACACTGGTCATTTAATGGCCTCCACTTTACCCGAGACTAGCCTCACTGGGGGCTTACTAATCCTATCAATTTTGCTAGTCTTTGTGAAGAGCCAGCTTTGGACTTGATTTTCTCCATTGTTGTGGTGGTGGTGGTGGTTCTGTCTCCTTTGGCTTTGGCTTGTTGTTCTGGACGATCCTGATATGAGAGCCAATGTTAACCCTGAAACAGCCTTCCTCCTATCAGATGGAATTAGTGTTGGAAGTTTCCTTCCCCGCACAGCTTAGCTACATCCGACAAGTTCTGATGTTATTCAGCTAAAATGCTGTCTCCTTGTGTACTCTCTGGTCAGTTGATAACTCAGGACCACATTGCCTAATCTCTGATTTTAGCTTCAGGCACCGTTTGTCAGTGATTCTGACCTAATTCTGCTGTACATGCAGAATACACCTTGCATGACTGATTTTCTCTGCAAGCTGTTTCATGACTTTGGAATGTGTTCTGCCCCAATACCTGGCTAAGCAGACTTAAAGATAAAACATACCCTTGTTGTGGTCTGGGTTCTAAAAATGTCACCTGGACCACGCTGGTAAATAATGCATGGATTCTCCCATGTCCTTGCAATCTGCTTATTGATTCTATCGATTAAAAAGAAAAGTATGGAGACCTCCAACTGTGCTTGGGAATGTTTCCCTCTCAACTTTGTCTTTAAAGATGATGTGAAGTTTTCGTCAAGCACACCGGTGTTAGGTTGCACTGGCTTCCTACTACTCTGGCCTTTGTACAACTATAAACAGGCCTGTTTGACCCCTCTGTCCACAGACTACTGTCTGGCATGGACCCTTCGCCCCTCCTGCTTCTCAGCCTTTGTGTCCCCAGGGCACATGCTCAAGTTTTGCCTCTTAGCACTCTATTCAGAGGATTTACACAGCAGTCCTAGTTTAGGTTTGATAGCTTAGGTCCCTCCTCTGTCTACACACTGTTTTTCTCTGCCGAGTGTGGCTACCTCCCTCCAGCACTGTTTTCTCCAGCGTTTGTTGGATCTTGATATCTGCCCTTTATGATTACCTGTCTACAGTGCTGTTGTTTCTCCAGGTCTCTCTTAGGACGGCTTCCCCTCATATCATGCACACGTTCTTCCTTAGCATGAGCCACACATGTGAGATGGGAAGGATGGGGCAGAGCATCATGTCAGCCCCTCACGTATCACCCTACCTTTGCTCTTCATGTTGGAGGGACCTCAGGAAAGTTAACATGGGACATTGGCATGTGTCTGTAGGTACAAGCAGCAGCTGTCCCTGGCAGTGGAAAGGGAACAGAGCCTGGAGCGTGAACAGGTACAGCTAGGCCTCGACTGGCAGCGTCGCTGCGATGATGTTGAACGAAACCAGATCCAGAAATCAGAGACTTTGATCCAAGGGCTGAGCAAGGCCAGAGAGCAGGTGTGTTGGGTACTCGGGGTGTGGAGTATATAAACAGTACTGGACAGGATGGGTTTGCCCCTTGCCATATTATTTTTTAACTCAGAAAACTCCAAACTCAAATACCAGTTAATTTATAGCCATGAGTCATGGTCATGCTGATGTAGTAGTGCAGCCCTGACAGCCCAGCTGTTCAGGAGAAGGAGGCAGGAGACCTCAAGGCTTCAGCCAGTCTAAATCAAAATAAGTCTCTGCCTTATCACCAAACATGTTTAGGGCTGTTTCTGGTTCTGAGAGTGCTGAGAGAGTCAGTCCCCACTGAGGTGGCCCTGCCCAGCCCCCACCAGTGGAGGGTACCCAGCATTCTGAGTGCCACATATACAATGGCTCTTGTGTCTGTTCACTTGTTCCTGTCGTCTGCTTTTTAAGCAGAAGGGAGTCTGGTCCCTGAAGACCAGCATTGCCCACAGATGGATATTTTCACAGGTTGCTGCTAAGCTCCAGGAGACAGAGAGGGCACTGCATAAGCAGGAGGCCCTGCTGAAGGCTGTGTTGCTGGAGCGAGACCAGGCTATGGAAACTTTACGGATACATGGGCTCCTCCTTGGACAGGAGGCACAGGTGAGCCCCCTGCTGGCTTGAAGAGCCTTCACTCTACACTTCAGTGTCCATTTCATCGGCCCAGGCTTTGTTAGTCTAGCCCCTCTCAATGACAGTTGCTCTAACAAGGGCAAGTCCAAACTTCACAGTGGACATGGACATGCAGTATAGAGTCTTCTTGATTCTTTAGCATTTGAAGCTATAAAACCCAAAATCCAGAGCAGACATGACATGCCCAGCACTGAAGAAAGGCTCAGGCTCTGCCCTCCCTATACTACTTTAGGTGATATTACTTTGATATTACTCTAGGTGGCAATATCAAATCACTATTGAGTCTTTCAAGCCAGTCATTCATTGTTATGTGCTTACTTAGGCTGTGTCACTACCTCCCTAGACCATAAAATTTGCCAACTTAGTCTCCTAGATATTATTTATTATTATGCATTATTATTGTTGGGGGGACATGCATGCCACAGAACACATGGGAAGGTCAGAGCACAGCTCTGTGGAGTTGGTTCTCTCCTTCCACCTTTATGTGGATTTCAGGGAAGTAACTCAGATTGCCAGGCTTGCTCAGCAAGTGCTTTAACTATCAAGACAGTCTCAGCTCACAGCCTTGTAGAGGTGGGTACTGCTGCCATGGAGACCAGCGTGCCTGAGCTGTTACAGTTGTTAGCAGAACTGATTCCTAGGCAGAGGGGCTCGAGGTGGGAGCCAGAGGATCTCGAGACAGCGTTAGACTGGGAGAAGCTAGAACAGCATTATCCTAAGCTTGCAAATACTTTGGCTTTTTTTCTTTCTGGGTTTTGGTTTTGGTTTGGTTTAGTTTTTGATGAGGTAAACTTACTTCCCAGAGTGATAATATGAAGGCCCTAGCATCCTGAACAGTGAGTCTGATGGGCAAATGCACCACATACACTTCCAGAAAGCATTTCTTCACCCTGTGAAGAGCCTTTCTACCCTTCCCTTGCTCCCATCTTCCTACCCAAGGCAGCCATGTTCTGATTTCTCTCCTCATTGATTTTTTTCCTCTGCCTGTGGCTTCTGTCACCTTGCATAGAGGACTAGTTGGGGAGGATTCCCTCTACTGCACGTGGTGGATCCTGGTATCATTAAGACTATTTCAAGGATCAGGTATGCTTGTGCCTCTCTTTAATCCCAGCAGATCTCTGAGTTTGGGACCAGCCTGGTCTACATAGTGAGTTCCAGGCCAGCCAGAGTTACACATTAAAACCCTGTCTTAAGCCATAATTAAACCCACACCAAAAATAAGAATATTCGAAGAGATGGGGAGATGGCTCAATACATAGAGTCCTTGCTGTACAATTATAAGGACCTGATGTTGCCTCTTTTTTTTTTTTAAAAAAAAAAAGGGGGTGTTTTTTTGTTTGTTTGTTTTTTGTTTTTTTGGTTTGTTTGTTTTTTGGTTTTTTGTTTTTTGGTTTTTTTTTGGTTTTTTGAGACAGGGTTTCTCTGTATAGCCCTGGCTGTCCTGGAACTCACTCTGTAGACCAGGCTGGCCTCGAACTCAGAAATCCTCCTGCCTCTCTGATGTTGCCTCTTGACGTCATACAGTGACACACGGACAAATTGATACTCACATGGCACACACCAGCATGTCACACACACACACACACACACTTTAAGATTTAGGCAGGTGGCTGGGTAGTGGTGATGCACACCTTTAATCCCAGCACTTGAGAGGCAGAGGCAGGCAGATTTCTGAGTTTGAGGCTAGCCTGGTCTATAGAATGAGTTTCAGGACAGCCAGGGCTACACAGGGAAACCCTGTCTCGAAAAAACAAAAAAAAAATTTAGGCAGATATGGTGGCACACTCTTGTAATTTCAGTACTCAGGCAACCGAGGGGAGAAAATCATGAGTTCAAGGCCAGTCTGGACTACATAAGGTTCTCTATTAAAAACAAACTGAAAAATGTTAAATAGGCAAGGCCATAGAGATGGAGCGCTCTCTTGGATGACCAAAGGCCTAGACTTGAGCCCCAACACCACAAATAAATGAAAGTGATCCATCACTGCACACAGTCATCCTCACTATCCTGTGAGGCACACAGAGCCCAGAAGCAATTTGTGCCCTGTGTTGAACATGAGCACATGAAGTCATGGTCCATCTATGAAGACCCCAACTTAGCTTCGTGGGAATTGTCCAGCCACAGGGGACTGGCTATTTGTGTGTACTCTTGACTGGGAGCTATAGCCACATGAAAGGCAGGCATATGAGTAGTGGTGGCAGCCTCTTGGCCACTGAGTATAAAGGGGCAGGAAGGCTTGAGAGGAAAGAGTTAACACAGCCTCTAGGGTGAAGCTGGAACAACAGCATCTCAGCATCACATCATTACCAACCAGGGGCTCATGCTTTGCTTCACTCTTTGGTTCTTTTTGGGGTTGTTTTGGTATTTGTTTGTTTGTTTTTGTTTGTTTTTTGAGACAGAGACTCACTATGTAGCTTTAGCTGTCCTGCAACTCATTGTATAGGACACTGAACTTTTTTTTTCTCAAGATTTCACTGTGTAGCCCTGGCTATCCTGGAACTCAATCTGTAGATCAGGCTGGCCTTAAACTCACAGAGATCTGCCTGCTTCTGCCTCCTAAGTGCTGGGATTAAAAGAATTCACCACCACTGTGTTAAACTCTTGAGGATTTGAACTCACAGAAGTCGGCTTGCCTCGGTTTCCCAAGTGCTGGGACGGCATGTACCACCATAGTTGCCTTGCCTTCATTTTAAAAATGCAAGATAGTGCTTCCTCTTTTATTGATCTCATCAGTTTGTAGTGTCAATTTTGAAATATTGAGTGTACTGTCAAATGTCTAGACTCATATTTCAGGATGCAGTTATGGGGCCTTTTTTTTTCATTTTTTATTACAATATTTATTTTGTGTTTTTGTGTGTGTGCATGTGCGCACACACCACATGAGTGGAGACAGAGAACAACTTTAGGGAATTGATTCTCTCCTTCCACCATGCATGTTCCAGACTTTCACGTCAAGTAGTCTTACCCACTGAGCCATCTCACTGGCCTGGGACCCTCTCCATCATCATGTCCTGAGTAAGAAGTGAGAATTCTGTCCAAAGACACATGACTTCATACATGGTGTCTGAGCAACATGAGATGGGGAAGGTGGTTTTCCCTCCACAAAGTGGAGCTCAGCAGCTCCGTGGTGATGACAGTCAGACACTGGTTACAGGATGCCTGTGGACTGAGTTGCATTCCCCACAAGACTCAGGTTAAAGTCCTGACCCCAAGACTTCAGAATATGACATACTGAGATTGTGTTGCTGGAGGGTGTAGTGAATTAAGATGAGCCACACTGGAGCAGGGTGGCCCTGACCCTGATCCCTGACTCTGCTTCTACTGTCCTTAGAAAGAAGGATGCATAAATGCACAGGATGGCCTTGTGGTGGCAGAGGCAGAAAGTAGAGTGACAAATTTACAAGCCCAGAAATACCAGATTCTGATAAGCCCTGGAATAGATTTGCTGCAAGCCTTTAGATGTAGCCCAGCTTTCGTCACACGCACAGCACAGCACAGCGTCAGGCTTTGGGCCTGCATGATAGGAGAGAGTACATTTCTGTTTGAACCCAGCTTATGGCTGGGTTCCTGAACCTGTAAGAAACTCTACAGACTCTACTCCAGCTCAGCCTGGGATCTACTACAGCTCAGCTCTCAGCAGGATCTCGTTTGGCTCTCCTAATTTGTGTCCATTTGAAGATAAGGCTTCACTAATTCGACTCCTTCTTAGGACTTTCTTTAATGGTGTGTCCTAGTCAGGGTTCCTATGCTGTGACCAAAGCAAGTTGGGGGAGACAGGGTTTATTTTATTTTATACTCTTTCATGCCACTGGTCATTGAAGGAAGTCAGGCAGGAACTCAGACAGGCCAGGAACCTGGAGGCAGGAGCTGATGCAGAGGCCATGAAGGGGTGCTGCTTACTGGCTGGCTCAGCCTGCTTTCTTATAGAACCCAAGACCACAGGCACGGCTGTGCTTTCTCCCATCAATCACTAATGAAGAGAATGCCCTACAGGTTTGTCTATAGCCTGATCTCATGGGGGCATTTTCTTAATGGAGGTTCCCTTCTCTCAGATGACTTTAGCTTGTATCACGTTGACATAAAAGTATCCAGCACATGATCTTTTTTTTTTTTTTTTTTTCCAGTATCAAACACCTGACTCTTTATGAAAGGTCACTCACCAGTTCTCTGGAGTAACAATACTGATGTTCTTTCAGGGCCCTTCCTGAGGGATGCCTGCCTCAGACTTGTCTTTCTCCTACCAAGCTGTCATTCTGTTAAAGGCCAAGTTCCCAGATCACAAAGAGTAAGCACAAGGGACGATAGTGTCCACACTGGAAGTGACTCCCCAGGATGGCCCTGGTGCTGGCAGCTAGCAGCTGGTGCTTGCCTGTGCCAACAGAACACAGTTCTCCTCTGAGTTCTCACACTCTGCACTTCCCTAACTTGGCCCATGGCAGAACAGTTGGTTGAAGATACTCCCAACCCCTCCTGGGGCCTCTGAGAGAGCTGCACAGTTGGTTGAAGATATTCCCGACCCTTCTGGGGCCTCTGAGGAGAGCTGCCTCAGGGGTGGAGCACTCAGGACACCTGAGCAGCTGTGCTCATATTTCTGCCCCAAGAATCAGAGTCTGATGAGGGGGTAGATGACCTTTGGGACACACGGACCTCTTACCCCACAGGCTTTCGTGAGGTCATATATGAAGTGCTCCCCAGTCTGAGCAGAGGAAAATCTATAGACAGATGATAGAAGAAAAAGTACTTATTTTCATCAACGGTCCCTTACTGGAAGCTTTCTTGAACTTTTCCCCTAGGCTGGCAATCAAAAGAATACATTTGTCTCCAAGTACCAGCTAAGCAGGTCAGCAAGGCCTATCGGTTGGCTGGTTTTTGTTAAGTAAACAATGCACTTCAGTAGTGTGCTCTAGTCAGGAACAGCCCATACCCACCCACCTCCTCAAGTGTACCCTTGATCTTGGACACAGTATTTGGCTGTATTCCAACAACCAAAGCAGCCAGTACAGTTCCCAGAATCTGCCTTCAGACACAAGCCTAGGTAGAGCTCTGGATTAGAGTGATGGGCCAGGGCTTAGGAGGGAAAAGCCCTCACTAGCACCTCACTCATAGCATTACAGAAAACTTTGAACTGAATGGTGAGGGTTGCCTAACCTGCCCTACTGGTGAGCCACAGAAGTCAACAAAGGAAATGTTGCTTGAGTGCTATTGAGTGGGAGCCTCCTGCAGGCCCCACTAGGAGTACCTGGGGACTATTTCTGCATAGCCAGGAGCCTGTGCTGAGCCAAAGACTGACACCAAATTTGCCACAGGCTTCCTCAGCACACAGGATTGGCTGTGTATGACATCCATTTTACAGGCTCCCATCTGGCACATGTGAAGTGGGAACATTACTTATAGTCTAGGGCAGATCAGAAGGGTAGCCCCTTGTGCTTCAGAGTTGTCACCTCGGGGATCCCAAGAGGGAGGAGATGTGCCTAGCCTGAGACCAGAAGAGGTTTTTAGCCAGCTTGGTGTCACAGATGTGAGACAGCACAGGGATGGCCGGGCTTCCCTGTTGCCTCTGCTTCACAGAGGGTCTCCCCAGGTTTCCTGGCCTGGCTGCTGTGCTGTCCATTGCCAGAGAGGGTGAATCAGCCAGTCATAATAAAGAGGAGGCTGGATGTTGCAGAAAACTGAGGTGGCCCTTCCTGTCCAGGGGGTAAGAGCTGGGATGAGCTCAGGTTGGGCTAGAAGGTTAGCAAGCACAGGCTGCACATTCAGTCAGCCTGACTAAAGAAGAGCATTGGAAAGCTGGGGCTCAGGTTAAGAGAAGTGAGAATCTTGTTCTAGGAGCAAAAAACAATTTACAGCAACTTAAAAAGCTCTGGTTGGGCTAGTGAGATGGCTCAGTGGGTAAGGATGCTTGCTGCTAAACCTGAAGACCCAAGTTTGATCCCCAGGACCTGTTGTGGAAAGAAAGGACAAAGTTGTCTCTCCAAAGTTGTCTTGACTTCCACATGCAGGCTGTGGTATGCACATATACACACAAACACACATGGAGAGAATGTAATTTTCAAAGGGTGGGATGGGGTGGCTGTAGTTAGCGCTGTAGTGAGAGGATCTTTGAGATCATGCAGACCTAGAACAAGACCCAGCTTAGCTCCTCTCAGCCTCAGGAAGGTTACACCTGTCAGTGGAGGGAGGGAGGTGCTCCCTAACAGTGCTTCTGCCTGAAATTCACATGCCTGGGAAGTGGGCAGATAGGTAGTGGGTAGAGTGGCCTGAACGTGTTGGGGGAGGGGGCATTTAATTCTACCATAAATATTTGTACCCCATAGAGATCCTTTAGAGACATAATCTGAATGCCATGTCGCATGCCATGCTTTGATGTGCTGCATCGTGTTCTCACCAGGTTGTTAGGTTGTTCACAAGCTTGGTTAAAATGGTGTGCTTGGCAGGCTGGAGAGGCTGCTCAGCAGTTAAGAGCACTTCTTGCTCCTGCTGCTTTTGCAGATGAGTCCCAGCACCACATGGCTGCTCACAACCATTTGTCATTCCAATTCCTGGTATTCAACACTATCTTCTGGCTTCTGTGGATAGTGCATACATATGGTGCATATACATATTTGCAGTCAAAACACTTAGATATATAACATAAAAATAATCTTTTTTTTTTTTAATGTGGTGTTGGACACATTTGTGTCTCTTCCTCAGAAGATTGGCTCGGTTCTCCTGTTCTGGGTCTTCCTTGGCTTATGACCAGCGAAGCTGGTAACAGAGCCTCAGTTTGCACTGAGGAGCACTTGAAACACCTCTGGGCACGCTGAGTTGCTTTTATTTCGTTTTTGCTCTGAGTGTTAGTTTACCCTGCGCCTCATGCTGTCCCAGGCCTAGGGGCTCTGCTCACCCAACCTGTTTGGATGCTTTCTGTTGCAATTGTAGTTCCTGCTCCTCTCTCTGTTTTCAGCTGTGTTCAACCCAGTGAATTGTCTTACTGTTCTAAAACTTCAAAGAAGCCATAAAGCCAGGGCTTGAGAGATGGCCCAGAGGTTAAGAGCACTGGCTGTTCTTCCAGAGGACCTAGGTTCAATTCCCAGTACCTACATGGCAGCTCATAGCTTTCTGTAACTTCAGTTGCAGTGGATCCAATAATGTCACATAGACATACATCTAGGCAAAACACCAATGCACAAATAATAAAAATAAATAAATATTGGCCAGACAGTGGTAGCACATACTTTTAATCCCAACACTTGGGAGGCAGAACCAGATGGATCTCTGGGCTCAAGGCCAGTCTGGTCTACAGACCTAGTTCTAGGACAGCCAGGGATACACAGAGAAAACTTTGTCTAAAAAACAAAACAACAACAAAACAAACAAACAATAAATAAACAAACAAATCAATCAATCTTTTTTAAAAATTAAAAAATTTCATAAAGCCTTTGGTGCAGTAAACATAAGCATGTGACTGAACTCTCACCCCTCCAGAGCTCCCATGACACTCTTCTTTCCTAGCTCCGTGACCCTTGTCTGTGTCTGAGAATCCAACTACTGAGTGGCCCTCGAGGCATCCAGAGGAGTCAGGAGGATCATTGTGTTGTAGGAACTTTGGGGAAGCAAACAGGCTTCTACATCTCCACATAGCGCTTGATGGCAAACCAAAGTATGAGTCTTCCAAATCCAAGAACTTACTGGGCTTTCTCAGAGGCCATGCCTGAGTGGCTACCTACAGGCACATGGGGAACTCCAGAGCAATCATACCACCAATTTAGCCCCAATGTAGATGATATGATGACTTTGCCATGGCAGTATAGCTAGAACCCCCTGCCTTCAGTAAACCTTCCACAGTCTATATACACCCTGACACAACTCTAGACCACGAGGGTGTGTAAAGTTAGGACAAGACTGCATACTACTGGGTGCGAGGAGGAAGGGGCCAGAATGAGGTGAAGGCTTTCATTCCCACCTGTGAGGATGTGTCATCAGTCAACAAGCCTGGTCCTGGGGGTCTCTTTCAAATAATCAGCTTTTCTGATAAAGATGGTGGCTGTTACAGTCGGAAGATAGCGTTCTACAACACACTGCCGTTCTGAAGGACTGGGTATGGCTCCAAGCTGAGCTAGAACAAAGGACCTCTCCTTTTGTGTCCCTGAGTATTCTCCCTTGCTGTGTGTGGTTGGCAGGTACCTTTTCAGCAGCATAAAGGAGAGATAAGGACAGATTCTCCATCTCCTGAGATCCAGAAGCTACAGGAAGAGAATGCAGGTCTGCGGAACGCTGTTTCACAGATGAGGAGAGAGATGGAAATGCTGAGTGGTCATCTTCCCTCTGCCCAGCCAGAAGAGTGTTCAAATGCAAACCCTGATCCCAAGGCTGAAGGAGACTCAGCCCCTCCAGGTGAATGGGAAGAGATAGAGGCAAAGAGGAGGAAATGGTGGGGACATGGGAACTGGACAGAAAAGGGAGAGCACCCCTAGATAGCCTTCTCATTCTAGTTGTAATAAATTACCAGAGTACAGTAGTCGTTTATCCTCCAAGAGAGAAACTTAAGTTTTGTATCTAACAATGTTTCTTTGGTGACATAGGGGAAAAGTGTGGGGTGCATATTTGATATCCCTGGCAGGCAGATAGACTAGGCAGGATGTGTTAGTGCCAGCAGGGTTGCTGGGCAGGCCTTCCTCAGGAGAAGCATCCTATAGTAGGTCTGAGTTGGCAGCCCCACCTATGGGTTGTTCTTAGCAGGGACCATGACTGCTTCAGGGACAAGTCCCTGATGCGGGAGTTATTTCCTCCATTCAGAAAGCCAATGAGAGCTGGGCAGTGGTGGCGCACGCCTTTAATCCCAGCACTTGGGAGGCAGGGACAGGTGGATTTCTGAGTTCAAGGCCAGCCTGGTCTATGGAATGAGTTCCAGGACAGCCAGGGCTATACAGAGAAACCCTGTCTCAAAAAACCAAAAAAAAACCCAAAAACCAGAAAGTCAATGGGAATGAGGCAAGCATGGGAGTGAGGCAGGCAGATCCTCACTCCTGATTCCAAAGCCTTTGTTGAGGACGTGGAGGCTAAGCTGAGAAGTGAACATTGGTCCAGAGAATCTGGAGGCAGTGGAGAGCTTGTGAACCTTGCAGCTTTGGCAGTAAGACAGTGGTGTGTGCCAGTGAGTGTGTGTAGTGTTATTCCCTGGTGTTTTGGCAGATTATGTTCTGGCCCTTGAAGCAGAAATGCAAAACCTAAAGCATAAACTCAAGGCATTGGAAGAACAGTTACAAAGCACAGAAGAGCTAGAGAAGACGTCCGTGGCCACCGCTGATCCACACCATGGTGCCCACAGCTCTGCAGAAGCAGCTGGTGAGAGCCCCTTGCTGCCTGAACCTGATTCTCTGTCCCAGATTTTTTTTTTTAAATCTTTTTTTTTTTTTAAAGATCCATCTATTATTATATGTAAGTACACTGTAGCTGTCTTCAGACGCACTAGAAGAAGGCATCAGATCTCATTATGGGTGGTTGTGAGCCACCATGTGGTTGCTGGGATCTGAACTCATGACCTTCGGAAGAGCAGTCGGTGCTCTTACCCGCTGAGCCATCTCACCAGCCCTCTGTCCCAAATTTGACTGTGTGAAAATTAAGATGTATGGTCGGTGGTGTCGCATGCCTTTAATCCCAGCACTTCAGAGGCAGAGGCAGGCGGATCTCTGAGTTTGAAGCCAGCCTGATCTACACGGTGTGAGTTCCAGGATAGCCAAGGCTACACAGAGAAACCCTGTCTCCAAAAAGAGAGAAAGAAAGGAAGGAAGGAAGGAAGGGAGGGAGGGAGGGAGGGAGGGAGGGAGGGAGAGAGAGAGAGAGAGAGAGAGAGAGAGAGAGAGAGAGAGAGAGAGAGAGAGAGAGAGAGAGAGAGAGAGAAAGAGAAAGAAAGAAGGAAAGAGAAAGAAAAAGAAAGAGGAAAAATTTACAAATTAGTACAAATTAAACAATGTTTAAGAATAAAGAAAATTGAGATAAAGATAAGTTCCCTAAGACAAGTCTTCCAAATGCATGCCTAGCTCCAGTCTTCACTACCATCAGACACCCTATCTCCAGAACAGGAGCTCCTGGAAGTCCCTAGTGTTTTCTCATGTATGTGGAATTATGTGGCACATGAGCATTTGTCTGGTGTCTTTTGGCCTAAATTGTGTTTTAGTGAACAATACCAGGCTTTACAGTGCTTGTCCATCAGACTGACTGTCCATCTGTCATCATGCCCTGCCCATGAGCAGTTTTTCAGGGCAGCTCCACAGCGTACATAATCTATCTTCCTGGTTAGCTGTCCCACAGTCTGTTACAGTGTGAATTTGCAGTCTGTATGAGCATGAATATCTTTTCCTGGGCTTTTGGAATCCTCGTCTGCCCTGGCTGTCACAGTGAGTGTATTAGTTATGTTTCTGAGGCAGTGACAAAACATCATGAATTAGACATCTTATAGAAGAAAACATTCATTTTGGTTTACAGTTGCAGAGGGTTAGAGTCTAGAAAGACAAGGTGGAGGCAACAGGGAAAGGATGCCGAGAGCCACAAGCACAAAGCAGATAGAAGTATGGAGTTTTTAACCTCCAGTGGCACATCATCTCCTAAACCTCCCTAAACACTGCCACCAAGTGGGAACCAAGTGCCCAAGCACCTGAGCCTGTGAGGGACAGTGTCCTTCAAACCACAACAGTGAATGAAATTCTGCAGCCTGGCCAGGCTCCTGTGCTGGTGGCCACTTGTGGCCTCTGAGAGACCCTGGAGTTCTGAGCAGCACTCCCACTGCCAAGTCCCAGGCATGTGTTGTCCCTGGATCCCTTGGAGCTCTCCACAAATGTCTGCCCACCAGCCCTTCCCAGGAGTGTGCTGTCTTTGGTGCAGAGCTGATGCAAGCAGTGGGGCAGAAACAGAGAGGACAGACATCTTTCCTAGAACAGGCTTGCCTGGGCCTTCTTTCCATTCTTTACAAGGAAGGAGAGAATATCTGAGGTACTGTGTATATCCCTAGTACCCGAGGGAAGAAGGACAGGAGGTCACATCCCTGACCAAGGGGCTGTCTCTCTTTCACTTTGCAGAGACATCTGTGTGCCAGGTTGTGATTATTGAGCAAAACAGGGTGAACACACTGTCCTATCAGGCCACCATTCCCTGGGAAGGAGCCTGGGCGCTGTGGCACACCTGACTTGCCAATTTTCCTTTTTTGTAATGTTCTAGTCAGAGTTTGGAACCAGGGTTACTCTGGCTTTAGAGATATGCATGGGAAGACACACACCTTTTTCTTAAACAATTTATTGAATTTAACTTTCAAATCACCAGTGCCTAGAGTTTTTCTTGTGGGAAGATTTGAAACTTAAGTTTGTATTTGTAGTTAAGGGACTGTTCATATTTTGTTGCCTTTCTTTTTTTTTCTGAGACTCACTCTGTAGAGCAGGCTGGCCTCAAACTCACAAAGATCCCCCTGCCTCTGTCTCCTGAGTGCTGGGGTTAAAAGTGTACACCAGCACTGCCATATTTTCTTTTTTCTTTTCTTTTCTTTCTTTTTTTTTTTTTTTGGTTTTTCGAGACAGGGTTTCTCTGTATAGCCCTGGCTGTCCTGGAACTCACTCTGTAGACCGCACTGGCCACGAACTCAGAAATCTGCCTGCCTCTGCCTGCCTCCCAAGTGCTGGGATTAACGGTGTGCACCACCACCACCCAGCCATATTTTATTTTTATATATTTTGTATTACATTATACTAAGAAATTATCCATTTCATCAAGTTTTTAAACTTCTAGGATAAGGTCTCTTATCCAATCTGTTTTGTTCATTTACTTCTTTGAGATAATAATCCTCCTGCCTCCACTTCTGAGTAGCTGGGACTGCACCTGTATTGCTGTATTGTCTATCCTGAGTCTTAAATGTCCATAGACATTTCCCCACACATTGTATTGGACATTTGCTTCTGCTCTCTTCTGTTCTTTCTTGGCATTATCCCTGGGAGTGTGTAGTTATTTATTTCTTTACTCATTGCTTTACAAATGGTCAGCCATTGGGATTGCTGGCATAAGAGTCTATGTTACTATTTCCTCAGTAGTTAATGTTAATTTTATTCTGTTAACTTCCTTTTAGATTATTTGTTTTTCATGGGTTAATCTTTTATTTCTGTGTTTGTTTTTTTAGTTTTTTTTGGTTTTGGTTTACTTTTGGTTTTAAGAGACAGGTAGCCCTGGCTGTCCTGGAACTCACTCTGTAGACCAGGCTGGCCTTGAACTCAGAATTCCTCCTGCCTCTGCCTCCCAAGTGCTAGGATTAAAGGCGTGAGCCACCACTGCCCAGTTCAATCTTTTTATTTCTAAGATATGCACCTAATGCTATAAATATTCTTTTTCCTTTTTTGTGCAGTGCTAGAAATGGAATCTAGAGCCTAGCACACAGTGGCTCTGGCCTGCTCTCTGCCTCTGAGCTCTAGCCACAACCAGTGTTTTTGGGTTTGTTTTTTGTTTTTGTTTTTGTTTTTGTTTTTTATATGTATGGGTGTTTTACCTACATATGTCTGTGTACCACGTGTGTGCCTGGTAACTGCGGAGGCCAGGAAAGGGTGACAAATCCTCTGAAACTGAAGTCATGGATGGTCGTGAGCTGCCATGTGAGTGCTGGGAACCAAACCCTAGTCCTCTGGAAGAGCAGCCGTGCTCTGAACCCCTGGGGCCTCTCTTTAGTTATGACCAACCCCACAGCCTGCTTTTCATTTCAAGATATTCTCACTAAGTACATCAGGCTGGCCTTGAATTCACTCCAAAGCCTTCTGCCTCTGCCACTCAGCCTAGATGCTCTGAGTTCTCTTGAAAGCACAGCTTTACATATTTTTTATTATTATTAAAATAATAACGTAATGTATATGTATTTTACATGTATTATTTTACCACATCCTTACAGTTGTTTTTACCATTCCACGCAAAATAACTTGGAATATCAAGTGTCACTTTTTGACCCAGGTATTATGTGAGCATCTTTTTTTTTCCTTTCTTTCCAAATAAATGGTCCTGTATTTAAGTGGGAAAATTGATCAGATCTGACATGGTAAGGCTGGGCTTCATCCTATAGTCCTGCTCTCTGTATATATATATACATATAAGGTTGTACTAAATATCACGTCTCTGGTCTTTCTAGGGACCCAACCCTTTGGTTCAGGGATGGACATATTTACCTTGAGGTCAGTTAGAAGCCTCAGTGGGAAAGGAGAGCCAGCTTCACAGGGAGACTGTTTTTGTTTCTGAGCTTTGAGCTGACAGCAGCTGTTATTACCTGCAGACACAGCCCTGGCTGACCAGATCTCCATTGCCTTAGCACTCAGAAAACTTGGGGACAGAGTGCATCTCTTGAACTTGCTGGTGACACAACTCAAAAAGAAGGTGAGACTCGCCTGGACACTTAAGTTTGTGCAAGCATTCCAGCTGAAGAACCAGTCCAGATGTGGACACAGGTGCAGGCTCTGAGAGGTGCCAGGTGTGACCTCATTGACCTTGGGTGTCTTCCCAACTTCTGTTTTCTTCAGAACAAAGGACTGCACTGTGCAGTAGTTGGTTTATCTTATGTGTGGCTATAGATGATTCACAGGGAAGCCTGATATGGTGGTTAAGTGTCTGTTGTCCCAGCACTCAGGAGGTAGAGGCAGAAGGGTCAAGGTCATCCATGGCTATAGAGAGAGTTGGAGGCCAGCCTGGGCTACATGAACAAAACAACAGCAGCAGCAGCAACAACAATGCATACACACACACATACACAATACACACATACATATATATGTATACGTATGTATGTCTATACACATAAGTATGTGCATAGACATACATCTGTGTATGTGTACATGTACATTATACATTTTATGTGTATAGATGCACAATGCATGTACATATTTTATATGTACACATATATATGAAGAGAAAGAAGAAAACATACAAGAAGACCATGTAGAAGAAAGAGAAGACCTTTGACAGAGAGCAAGGTAGACACATAAGACTTATATAAGTGAAGTCACTATGTCTGACTTCCTTCATTTAACCCAGGAGTTTGTTTTGTTTTGTTTTGTTTTGTTTTGTTTTGTTTTTGAGACAGGTATATGTAGTCCTGGCACTCTCTATGTAGACCAGGCTAGCTTCAAACTCACAGAGATCCTCCTGCCTCTGCATCTCAAGTGCTGGAATAGCTCATTAATTTCAGTGCTCACGTGTGTTACATCATATATGAGTGCTTCCTTCCTGTTTGTAGCCACACAGTGCTCTTGTGCAGCTTTGTCTATCCATCTACCTATGGATAGACACAGGTTGCCTCGTGAAGAGTGGAAACATCCCTCTACAAGTGTCTCTGTAGAGATGTGTCTTTAGTTTGGGGACTGTGTACCCAGAAGGAAAATCGCTGTGTTAACGTTATGGAGAGTCTGTTTACTCTCTGAGGAGTCACAGACTGTTCAGCAGCAGCAGCAGCAGCAGCATTACTTCTCCACTGTCGCTGTGCGAGGGTCTGTTTCCTCCATGTTCTCACTGACAACAGCCCTCTTCTGCTTTTTTGATTCTGGCCATTCTGGTTCATGGCATTTCACTCTGTGACTTCAATTGACCTGCACTTCCCTGTTGACAAATGATGCTGAGCACCTTCTCCTAGGTATGGCCACCTGCAGCCTCCTTTGATATATACCTGTTTAGATCCTTTGCTCACTTTCAGCTGGAGTGCATTCTGGATTCAAGATCCTTAGCAGGCACATTGCTTGCTAAATTTCCTATTCTTCATCTTGTCTTAACTCTTAGTCACTGACCACAGCTTACTTGAGCTTACCCCCCTTTTCTGTTACTTGAGCCTACGGTGAGTGAGGAGGACCATACTGTCCTCTCACCATTATATAAATGCTTTTCATAAGGCAATGGGAAGAAGGGATGGTCACACAGAGACACCTGCAGGGACAGAACTGTTTTAATTCCCTTAACCTAGAACGGGTGGTCACCATGTGAGGAAGTGCGCTTCCCATTCTCCTGGTTCCCTTCCTGCCTGGCCCAGGCCACAGTGGAGCCACGTGGGTATTGGTAACACTGTGACCCTGCTGTCATCATTGTACCCATGGCGCTGACTTCACACATACACAAGCCACTGCTCCTGTCTGTTGCCTATTTTTATTGTAACGTTGGCTCTCGTGGAACCCAAGCTGGCTGAGAATGACCTTGAATTTCTGATCTTTCTGCCTCTACCTCCCAAGTGCTAAAATTACAGGTGTGGACCACTACATCCTATTTATGTGATATTGGCAATGAAGCCCAGGGCTTCCTGCATCCTAGTCAAGTGCTCTGTCAGCTCCACAGCCCCAACCCATCACTGCCTTGTGGAGCTTTCCCTCTTGCCCACTTCCCTCTTAGCTCCTTCTGTACCACTCCCCCTTTTGCTCTTGTTTTGTTTTGTTTTGTTTTGTTTGTTTTTTTGAGACAGGGTTTCTCTTTGTAGCCTTGGCTGTCCTGGAACTCACTCTGTAGACCAGGCTGGCCTTGAACTCAGAAATCCATCTGCCTCTGCCTCCCAAGTGCTGGGATTAAAGGCGAGTGCCACCACCGCCCGGTCTCCCCCTTTTGCTCTTTTGAGATGGTATTTTTACAGAACCCTGACTGTCCTGGAACTTGCTATGTAGACCAGGCTGTCCTCAAACTCCCAGAGATCTACCTTCCTGCGCCTCTTGAGTGCTGGGATTAAAGGTGTGTGTCACCACACCCAGCCTACCATCTACCCTTTTGATAGAAAACACTTCCTGGTCACCAGCAATGTTGTAGAGGCAGTTCTGTCTTCCCAGGAACTAGGGCTCAGGAGTGGATTCTAAGCCACTTTCATGTACAAATTCTCCCCAGTGAGCCTGGGCAGAAGTGGAGTACACAGGGCAGGTTTTCAGATCCTCATGTACAGCAGGAACTGGCCACTTGGCCCTGCTCCACCCCTGCACTTCATGCTCCCTTCCTTTCTAGGACGGTCCCCACTACCTCTTCCTAACAGTAACATTGCCTTCTGAACTGATTGCCTAGCTTCGTCGGAAACCCCCGGAGCTGGTCGCTGTCCAACATGAGATCCCCAGTGAAGTGGACCAGGTGCACCTGGAGATTTGGGAGCTGCAGAAACAGGTGGCCGAGCTAAAGAAGCATCTCAAGATGATACAGCCCCAAGGAGAGCCTTCATCCAGGAAGCAGTTACAGAGAGAGGTGGGTGCTGGACATGAATGTCTGCCACCATCTTCTCCCACCCTGGCCCCTCAGTTTCCACTGCTAAAGCAAGCATGTTTACTGGTGGCACTGCCTCCCTTTTCATCCACTGTTCATCTCTGTGAGCTCGCTCCCTCCTCTGGTCTTTTCTTTGGCTGCCCATACTATTGCTGGAGTGGAGCTCATGTGCTCTTGATCGAGAAGCCTTCCTTAGGAAACACATTGCAAGGAATGCATCTCTCTCCATAGACAGGCCTGGACTGATGACTAAGAAGGCACTGTGTGACCTGACCTGGCCTGCCTATGAGAGGAAGAGC
>JADRCD010170911.1:0-13541 GCA_019843815.1 Montemys delectorum
ATTTATTTATTTATTTATTTATTTATTTATTTATTCATTCATTCATTCATTTAGTTTTATAGAGAAGTGTTGCCAGCACATGAATATAGTATGGTCAGAAAACACCTGTTGTAGACAGTGCTCCCTTTCACTCTCTAGGTTCTAGGGAAGGATGGGACTCAGTTTGTAATTTGAGGGACAAAGATTCACACGCTGAGCAATCTCTCTGGTCTTTGAAACACATTTTCTTCTGAGAACTTTTTACAGAACTGCAGGTAAATGAGCATATAAAATTGGAAAGTATGTATATAAAAATTTACTGATGATAAACCCTAAAGGAAATTTAGAAAAGATTTTAATACATGCAATTTCACTTGTCAAAGAATGAATCAAAAAGAAATTAATTGGGCAGGGCAGCCAGTGCAGGATCCTTTCTACCTCCCTCTTCAACTAGGAGGAGGTTTTGCAGATCCTCAGCCCTCTCTGCCCCTTCCTGGAAACCAGAGAGCTTGCCTTTGAGGAGTGCTCCAACCCAGAGACTCAGGTGAGATCTCCATTTTCTCTCCGGTGACCTTCTAAGGCAGGACCAGCCGGGAGGCACAGGCCTCAGAATTGGCAGGACAGCAAGTGCAGGATCCTTTCTACTTCCCTCTTTACCTAGGAGGAGGTACTGCAGATCCACAGCCCTCTCTGCCCCTTCCCTGCAAGTGCAGAGATTGTCTCCAGGATTTGTTCTGAATCCAGGACTCAGGAGGGATGACTGATCCACAGTCCACTGCACACAGGTCTTACTTGAGGAGAGCTGATTTCCCAGAAGTACTGACACAGGCTTACAGGAGGAACAAGCTCCAGCCAGAGATAGCAAAAACATCTAACATCAGAGATTAACAGATGGCAAAAGGCAAATGCAAGAATCTTACCAACAGAAACCAAGACTACTTGGCTTCATCAGAACCTAGTACTCCCACCACAGCGAGGCCTGGATGTCCCAAAACACCAGAAAAGCAGATTTCGATCTAAGTCACATCTTACAATGGTGACAGAGGAATTTAAGAAGAGCATGAATGACTCCCTTAAAGAAATACAGGAGAAGACAGGTAAACAGGTTCAAGCCCTTAAAGAGGAAACACAAAAATCCCTTAGAGAATTACAGGAAAACACAATCAAACAGGTGAAGGAATTGAACAAAACCATCCAGGACCTAAAAATAGAAGTAGAAACAGTTAAGAAATCAGAAAGAGAGACAACTCTGGAGATAGAAATCCTAGGAAAGAAGGCAGGAGTCATAGATGCAAGCATCACCAATAGAATACAAGAGATAGAAGAGAGAATCTCAGGTACAGAAGACACCAAAGAAAACATTGACACAACAGTCAAAGAAAATGCAAAAAGCAAAAAGCTCCTAACCCAAAACATCCAGGAAATCCAGGACACAATGAGAAGATCAAAACTAAGGATAATAGGTATAGAGGAGAGTGAAGAACTCCAACTTAAATATCTTCAACAAAACTATAGAAGAAAACTTCCTTAACCTAAAGAAAGAAATGCCCATGAACATACAAGAAGCCTATAGAACTCCAAATAGACTGGACCAGAAAAGAAATTCCTGCTGTCACATAATAGTCAAAACACCAAATGCACAAAACAAAGCAAGAATATTAAAAGAAGTGAGGGAAAAAAGTCAAGTAACATATAAAGGCAGGCCTATCAGAATTACACCAGACTTCTTGCCAGAGACTATGAAAGCCAGAATATCCTGGATTGATGTCATACAGACCCTAAGAGAACACAAATGCCATCCCAAGTTATTCTACCCAGCAAACCTCTCAATTACCATAGATGGAGAAAACAAGATATTCCATGACAAATTTACACAATATCTTTCCACAAATCCAGCCCTTCAAAGGATAATAAATGGAAAACTTCAACACAAGGAGGGAAACTACATCCTAGAAAAGCAAAAAAAAAAGTAATTTTCAAACAAAATGAAAAGAAGATAGCCACATGAACAGATTCCCAATTCTAACAACAAAAAAACCAGGAAGCAGCAATTACCTTTCCTTAATATCTATTAATATCAATGGACTCAATTATCTAATACAAAGACATAGACTATCAGACTGGATATGTAAACAGGACCCAACATTTTGTTGCATACAGAAAATCTACCTGAGTGACAAAGACAGATACTACCTCAGAATAAAAGGATTGAAAACAATTCTCCAAGCCAATGGTCCCAAGAAAAAAGCTGGAGTAGCCATTCTAATTTTGAATAAAATCAACTTTCACCCTAAAGTGATCAAAAACGATAAGGAGGGATACTTCATATTCATCAAAGTTATGATCAACCAAGGGGAACTTTCAATTCTGAATCTCTATGCTCCAAATACAAGGGCATCTACATTCATAAAAGAAACTTTGCTAAAGCTCAAAGCACACATTGCACTGCACACAATAGTGGGAGATTTCAACCCCCCACTCTCTACAACGGACAGATCATGGAAACAGAAACTAAACAAAGACACAGTGAGACTAACAGAAATTATGAAACAGATGGATTTAACAGATATCTATAGAACTTTTTATCCTAAAACAAAAGGATATACCTTCTCAGCACCTCATTGTACCTTCTCCAAAATTGACCATGTAATTGATCACAGATCAGGCCTCAGGAGATACAAGAAGATTGAAGTAATTCCTTGCATCCTATCAGATCCACATGAACTAAGGCTGCTCCACAATAACAACAGAAACAATGCCCCCACACTCGTGGAAGCTCAACAACACTCTACTCATTGATAACTTAGTCAAGGGTGAAATAAAGAAAGAAATTATTAAAGACTTTCTAGAGTTTAATGAAAATGAAGCCAAAACATACCCAGACTTATGGGACATGAGGAAACTCATAGCTTTAAGTGCCTACAAAAAGAAACTGGAGAGAGCATATAACAACAATTTGACAGCACACCTGAAAGCTCTAGAACAAAAAGAAGCAAGTTCACCCAAGAGGAGTTGAAGGCAGGAAATAATCAAACTCAGGGCTGAAAACAACCAAACAGAAACAGAAAGAACTATACAATGAATCAACCAAACCAGGGGCTGGTTCTTTGAGAAAATCAACAAAATAGATAAACCCTTAGCCTGACTAACTAGAGGGCACAGAGACATTATCCTAATTAACAAGATCGCAAATGAAATGGGAGACATAACAACAGACACTGAGGAAATCCAAAAACTCTTCAGATCCTACTACAAAACCTATACTCAATAAAACTGGAAAATCTAGATGAAACTGACAATTTTCTAGACAGATACCAGGTAACAAAGTTAAATCAACATCAGATCAACGATCTAAACAGTCCCATATCTGCTAATGAAATAGAAACAGTAATTAATAGTCTCCCAACCAAAAAAAAACCCCAGGACCACATGGGTTTAGTGCAGAGTTTTATCAGACCTTCAAGGAAGACCTAATACCAATACTCTTCAAACTATTCCACAAAATATAAACAAAAGGTACTCTACCCAATTTGTTCTACAAAGCCACAGTTACTCATGTAGCTAAACCACACAAAGACCTAACAAAGAAAGAAAACTTCAGATAAATTTCCTTTATGAATATCAATGCAAAAATACTCAATAAAATTCTTGCAACTAGAATCCAAGAACACATCAAAATGATCATCCATAATGATCAAGTAGGCTTCATCCCAGGGATGCAGGGATGGTTCAATATTCAGAAATCCATCAATGTAATTCACTATATAAACAAACTCAAAGAAAAAAATATGACCATCTCATTAGATGCTGAGAAAGCATTTGACAAAATCCAACATCCCTTCATGATAAAAGCCCTGGAAAGATCAGGAATTCAAGGATCATACTTAAACAAAGAAAAAGGAATATACAGCAATCCAGTAGACAATATCAAACTAAATGGAAAGAAACTTGAAGCAGTCCCACTAAAATCAGGAACTAGACAAGACT
Organism: Montemys delectorum; assembly: GCA_019843815.1. Taxonomy (NCBI): domain Eukaryota; kingdom Metazoa; phylum Chordata; class Mammalia; order Rodentia; family Muridae; genus Montemys; species Montemys delectorum. The sequence continues at coordinate 3,967 of JADRCD010170911.1, forward strand.
GCCCATTCTCTCCCTACCTATTCAATATTGGACTTAAAGTCCTAGCCAGAGCAATTAGACAACAAAAGGAGATCAAAGGGATATGAATTGGAAAGGAAGAAGTCAAATTATCACTATTTCCTGATGATATGATAGTATACTTAAGTGACCCCAAAAATTGCACCACAGAGTTCCTAATCCTGATAGACAACTTCAGCAAAGCAGCTGGATATAAAATTACCTCAAGTAAATCAGTGGCCTTCCTCTACACAAAGGATAAAGAGGCTGAGAAAGAAATTAGGGAAACAACACCCTTCAAAATAGTCCCAAATAATATGAAACACCTTTTTGTGACTCTAACTAAGCAAGTAAAAGATCTGTTTGACAAAAACTTCAAGTCTGTGAATAAGGAAATTGAAGAAGATCTCAGAAGATAGAAAGATCTCCCATGCTTGTAGAGTGGCAGCATTAATATAGTAAAAATGGCCATCTTGCTGAAAGCAATCTACAGATCCAATGCTGTCCCCATCAAAATTCCAACTCAATTCTTCACAGACTTAGAAAGAGCAATTTGCAAATTCATCTGGAATAACAAAAAACCCAGGAGAGCCAAAACTATTCTCAACAATAAAGGAACCTCTGGTAGAATCACCATCCCAGACCTTAAACTGTACTACAAATCAACTGTAATAAAAATTGCATGGTATTAGTACAGTAACAGGCAGGTAGATCAGTGGAATAGAATTGAAGACCCAGAAATGAACCCACAAACCTATGGCCACTTGATCTTTGACAAAGGAGCTAAAAACCATCCACTGGAAAAAAGATCGCATTTTCAACAAATGGTGCTGACTGAACTGGTGGTTAGCATGTAGAAGAAGGCAAATTGATCCATTCCTATCTCCTTGTACAAAGCTCAAGTCCAAGTGGATCAAGGACTTCCACATAAAACTAGATACACTCAAACTAGTAGAAAAGAAAGTGGATAAGACCCTTGAGCACATAGGCACAGGGGAAAATTTCCTGAACAGGACACCAATAGCTCACACTCTGAGATCAAGAATCTACAAATTGGACTTCATAAAATTGCAAAGCTTCTGTAAGGCAAAAGACACTGTCAACAGGGACAAAATGGCAATCAACGAATTAGAAAATATCTTTACCAATCCTATATCTGATAGAGAGCTAATATCCAATATATACAAAAAACACAGGAAGATAGACTCCAGAGAAACAAATAACCCAATTAAAATTGGGGTACAGAACTAAACAAAGAATTATCAACTGTTGAATTCTGAATGGCTGAGAAGCACCTAAAGAATGCCCCAGTGTAGGGGAATGCCAGGGCCAGTAAGCAGGAAGGGATGGGATGGTGAGCAGGGGGAGGGAGGAGGGAACAGGGAATTGTTTAATTTGGTTTTATTTTATTTTATTTTATTTTATTTTTGGAGGAGAACCTGGGAAAGAAGATATTGTAAATAAGAAAACATATATATATACTGGGCCGTGGTGGCACACACCTTTAATCCCAGCACTAAGGAGGCAGAGGTAGGTGGATTTCTGACTTCGAGGCCAGCCTGGTCTACAGAGTAAGTGCCAGGATAGCCAGGGCTACACAGAGAAACCCTGTCTCGAAAAACCAAAAAAACAAACAAACAAACAAACAAACAAAACATATATATATAAATGTTCAACATCCTTAGTCATCAGAGAAATGCAAATCAAAATAACCCTGAGATTCCACCTTACATCAGTCAGAATGGTTAGGATAAAAAACTCAGGTGACAGCAGATGCTGGTGAGGTTGTGGAAAAAGAGGAACACTCCTTCATTGCTCATGGAATTGCAAGCTGGTACAACCACTCTGGAAAACAGTTTGGAAGTTCCTCCAGAAATTGGACATAGTTCTACCAGAGTACCCAGCTATACCACTCCTGGGCATATACCCAGAAGATGTTCCAACATGTAATAAGAACACATGCTCCACCATGTTCATAGCAGCCTTATTTATAATAGCCAGAAACTGGAAACAACCCAGATGTCCCTCAACAGAGGAATGGATACAGAAAGTGTGGTACATCTACACAATGGAGTACTACTCAGCTATTAAAAACAATGAATTTATGAAATTCTTAGAGAAATGGATGGATCTGGAGAGTATCATACTGAGTGAGGTAACCCAATCACAAAAGAACACACCTGGTATGCATTCTCTGATAAGTGGATATTAGTGTAGAAGATTGGAATACACAAAGTACAAATCACAAACCATATGAAACTCAAGAAGAAGGAAGACTAAAGTGTGAATACTTCATTCCTTCTTAAAAGGGGGGACAAAATACCGATGGAAGGAGTTGTAGAGACTAACTATGGAGCAGAGACTAAAGGAAGGACAGTTCAGAGACTGCTCCACCTGGGAATCCTTCCCATATTCAATTATCAAATCTAGACACTATTGTGGATTCCAGCAAGTGATGGATGACAGGAGCCTGATATAGTTGTCTCCTATGAGGCTCTGACAGTATCCAACTAATACAGAAGTAGAGGCTCACAGCCATCCATTGGACTGAGTACAGGGTCCCCAATGAAGGAGCTAGAGAAAGGACTCAAGGAGCTGAAGGGTTTGCAGCCCCTTAGGACGAACAACAATATGAACTAGTACCCTCAGAGCTTCCTAAAACATCAACCAGAGTGTACACATGGGGGGACTCATGGCTCCAGCAGCATGTGTATAGCAGAGGATGACCAAGTCTGTCATCAATGGGAGGAGTAGACTTGGCCCTATGAAGGTTCTGTGCCCCAGTGTAGGGGAATGCCAGCCAGGGCCAGTAAGCAGGAGAGGGTGGGATGGTGAGCAGGGGGAGGGGGGAGGGAACAGGGGATTGTTTTAGTTTTTTTTTTTTTTTTTTTTTTTTTTTTTTTTTTTTTTTTTGGAAGGGAACCTGGGAAAGGGGATATTGTAAATGAAGAAAATATCTAATAAACAAAAAAGGAAATTAATTGTAAAATTATTTTGAATATACATAGAGATTTATAATTTTAAAGATGTAAACAAATCCACATACCAATAAGATGGATGTGTGGTTATTTTTCATAATGTGTTAAATATTATTAGAATATTTGCTATTGCTGTATGTAGAAAATCTTTAATTGTATTTTGAGTTAATAAAAACCTTTTATTTAATATTTTTACAATCATATAATGCTGTGATTCTCAACATTCTTAATGTTGCTAAGGTTTAATATAGTTCCTCAGGCTGTCCTGAACCCCTACCATAAAATTACTTTTGTTGCTACTTCATAGCTGTAACTTTGTTACTGTTAGGACTCCTAATGTAAGTATCAGTGTTTTCAAATGATTGTAGGTAAGCCCTTTGAAAGGGACATTCTACCCCTAAATATCTGTTGAGAACCACTGACATAATGGGTTTGCACCTACCTTCATTCATTCCCTCCAACTCTTCTCTGTTCCCATGACTTTTCTTCCTAACTTCATCTGCTTTCTCTGTCTCTGTCTCTATCTTTTCTGTCTCATTCTGTCTTTGACCCTATTTCTCTCTGTCTTTCTGATTTTTTTCTATCTTTGTCTCATCTCCCTCCCTCCCCCTCTGCAATGAGTTCATTTAGTGTTGCCTGTGTGTGCATGAGTGTGGAACCATCTGGTAGAACAATGTAGCCTCTCAGGGCCCATATCATTGAAGAAAACTATGTCTTTTCCTGGAGGCGTCATCAATTGCCATAGCTCCTTAGCTAAGGATGAGTCTTCCTAAGCCTCCACACAATCCATGTTGGGCATTAGTCTGGCTTGGTCTTGTGTTGTCATATCCCCTTCTTCCCATTCTTGCAGTCTTCCTGTCCCTCTTCTGCATTTTTCTTGATCCTTAAGTATGGGTATTGAGTGGTAAAGGTATCCATTGGGCCTAGGATCTACAGTTTTGATTGGTTGCAAATTTCTGAGATGGTCTGCTACAAAAATAAGTCCCCTTGACAAATGCTGAAGGAGATATTTATCTGTGTGTTCAGAACAAATATATAGAATGTAGATAGGGATAATGCATGCCTATTAAAGTAGTAAATGTAGGTTCTCCTATAAGATGATGATTTACTTTTCAATTTTGATCTTATTTCTTCTTAGTGTGTGCGTGCATGCATGCATGCATGCATGTGAGCATGTGTAAGCTTTGACTCTGTAAGCCTTCTCATTGGCCTAGTATTTTCATTAAATTTTGGCAGGACTGAAACAGCCACTACACATAAATATATCATCTGAATTGGAAGCATATGTTAATGACCATTTAGTAGTGGGTGGAAATTTGTCCTAATGCCCAGTTAAAATTTGGTGAATATTTTCATTGTTATAAAACTCATAAACAACTCAGAGAGCAGCTTATTAGAACGAGAATTTTTATGCCATAAAATTTAATAGATGCCAATTCTATATGTGCTGAGAAATGAGAGTGGGAAATTGTTAATCATTACTTCTATATTTTAGGCTACAGGTAGCTACAGGAGGATAAAATTTCATATGTTCTGTAAAACATTGTCATTTATAGTCTTCATGCATGAGGTATAAGGGTCAGTTTTCGCTGATCTTTATTGGTACACAGTGCAGTGTGTTTGCTATCTGGTTAGAGCATAAGCTCTCATGATTGTGGTGATCGTCTCCACTTGTAGTCAGTTAGGCAATCAAAAAAATGCAGCATTCATTATGCATTTAATTTTCAGTTAAGATTTTCTTTTAACAGTCAGAAATGTCTTTTTTAACATTTTTATTAGATATTTTCTTTATTTATATTGCACATTTTATCCCCTCCGAAACCCCCCCTTTCCCATTGTTCCTCTCCCTGCTCACTAACTTAACCCGCTCTTGCTTCCCTGTCCTGGCATTCCCCTACACTGGGTCATCAAGCCTCCATGAGACCAAGGGCATCTCCTCTCATTGATGTCCCACAAGGCCATCCTCTGCAACATGTGCGGTTGGAGCCATAGGTCCCTCCATGTGTACTCTTTGGTTGGTGGTTTAGACCCTGGGAGCTCTGGAGGTATTGGTTGATTCATATTGTTAGTTCCTCCTATGGGGCTGCAAATCCCTTCAGCTCCTTGGGTTCTTTATTGTAGAAAAGATTTTTCTTTCTTTCTTTTCTCCTCTATAAACACATTTTGTTCTGTCACTCCCTATGTGGTCATGGTCCACAGTTTCAGATTTGGACCCTAGACCGTACCAGACAGGATCCACCTGTGTTTTGCCCCTAAGAACATGTTATAACTTACTGATTTTTAAAGATTCATCTTGAGTATTAAATATAACAGAGATATGGATATTCTGTTTCACATCTGTGTGCAATAATTTTCACTAGATGTGACCTATTTGAACATGCTTACAACTGCAACCATCTTTTTAGTTTCACTCAGTTTTTGTGTGACAGAGGGAATTTGAGTTTGTTCACGCTTTTATAATCAGAAATTTTGTTAGGTAACATTTGGTACCCACCTTGCTTGGTAATTATCTGCCAGTATTTTAGCACATTGTTAAGTAGCCACCATTTCCTAATCAGTTTAATGGTTTCTCCCAATCAGGTGGAATTATTTCTGTCTTTGTTTATGTTTCTTTTTGTGTGTGTGTCCAATTTCACTTCATATCTGACCAACAATGACAGAAAAATGATGTTTAGTTTAAAGATTTATTTATTTTTATCTTGTATGTAAAAGCATTTGCCTACAGGAATGTGTATTCACCAAATATGCATACTGCTTCAGAATTCAAAAGATGGCATTGGATCCCCCTGGAACTGGAGTTACACATAGTTGTGAGCCACCAATGAGTGCTGGGAACTGGTTTGGGTCTTCTGGCAGGACAACTTGTACTCATAACCACTTTTCATCTCACTAACCCTTAGTTCCCTTCATACTCACCTTCTGTCATCTTTTGAACATGTCTTTTCCATTTAACACAATGAAAATATGTCCACTCTTTATCCCATCACTTAATTGCTTGTTTTTTTTTTTTTAACTCCGTATGGATTTTCACAAATCAGAAAATATATCAAATAAAACTTAAGTAATCAGTATTAAATATATAAGATGCACAATAAAAGAGCTGAAATGTTAACATGAGACTAAAATCAAAATTTTAAAAATGCACATCTAAATCAAATTTAGAAATAAAAGTCTTGAAATTATAGTGTAGGGTATTTAACATTGGTATGGCTCTTTCTTTTGTAAAGGACTATAAAATAAAATATTTTCATTACATTTTTATATACCACTACAGTTTTTTGAATACATAGGTATCATTAAAAGTTAAATAAAGCAGAGACAAAAAATAGTTTCATGGAACAAACTGGAAAGGTGATTTCCTCTAGAAGCCAACAATTTCATGGAGTTAGAAGGAAACGGAAAGTAAGACAGGTTGGCTATTACAGTATTTTGATGTGTATAATATATTTGAGTTGTTTTCATTCTTATTTTCAGTCTTTGGATATTGGCATGTTTATTGTTTAAGAGTGGGGCTTGTTCTGTGTAAACCACAGTGCCTGGTATCTAATACATCATATCTTTGAACTATCAGATTTACTATTGTAACATTTACAAATCTTATATTCTTGACCTTATAAGCTAACATGGGCTTTTGTCTAGGGGCCTATAGAATAAATGTTAAGTACAGATTTATGCAAATACATACATTACTTAGAAAGTTAAATGTTAAAATGGTGTTTTGAGAGTGGCAGACCTGACAAAATTAAGGAAAATATGATAAAATTGACCGAGTAATATAAAGTTGATGCATTTGTTGTACTTTTATTATTGCAGAGTTAACCTGAGGATTATTATCAGGTGCATAAATATAGATAACTAATTAATATCAGCAAATGTCAATACTTGAGAATACTTGATTTTATTAAACTTGTGCTCAGGTATTAAATGAAAGTCTGTTCTACAACATTCACATTAACTTCTGCTTTATCTCTAAAGTAATAAAGCAATAAGATAATACCCAGAATGTTCACCGCTTTGTAGAAATTAAACATGCCAGGCAGCCTTCAAGCTAAGGACTTTTATTCATATAAGGAGCCCACATTGCTATTTAGTGCAAGAAAAATGTTTAAAAAATTATATTGATACTTCTCATTAATTTCATAATGAGTGATTAATATAAAAAGTTGGAAAACCAGAGAAAACAATATCTTACTTATTTTTATGCTCTCGGGCATCGTTTCATATTAATATCAACAGATTTTGTGAAGACAACCCTAAAACACTTAAAGATTAAATTATCTTCAGTACGTATTTTTAGCATTATTCAAAGACAGGGTCTTATTATGTAGATTAGGTTGTTTTCCAACTCACAAACATACACTTTCTTCTGCCTTATGAATATTGGATTATAGGTTCACACCACCACCCATTGCTGGCAAAATGCCATAGTTGATATTTATATATATATATGATTAGAAACAGAAATATTTCAAATAGGATAAAAAGAAGATTGTTTGGAAGCATATTTTATATAAACACAAATGATAGAGAGACAGAGAAACATGTATATATATGAATATATATATAAATAAATATAAGATATTTAGGGATAGATATAGATGACATAGAGATAGATAGATAGATAGATAGATAGATAGATAGATAGATAGAAAGATAGATAGATATCTAAAATTCTTGGTAGAATAACAGTTTGGAATTAGAACTGACATGTGGAATTTATATGCAAGCTACATTCCCCAAATGTGTGGTTTTTATGTATCAGGATAATTGATACTTCTTGAATAAAATGCTAGTGGAATGTTTCATCCGATGACATAGAGTTTCCTTCAGAACTAAATTTAGCAAAAGAATGTTTCTTATAAAAAATAGAATTTTAAGGGTGTTTGTTTACTCTTTAAGAGGGATGAAAACTGAGTTATTTTTAGAAAATGAGTAGCTCTTTAGCAGAAAATATTTGAAACATAAACACTCTTATAAAAAGAATCATCTAGCTTAAATTACTTGTATTTCCTCAGTCACACTACTCTAGGGTTACCTTCTCAAGCAAAAGAATTTTAACCCAAATGTTTCATGGTTTGCATTAAACATGGTGATGACTAGTTTTTTTGACAGTGGTAGTTAAATGATTACTTGCTGAAGTAGACCAGGATATATTTTAAATCTTGTCTTTCCCATTGATATATCATCACAATATCATATTCACCTCATGAAAACATTGATGATATGAGTTTTTTAACCAAACATCTAATGGGATCCTATTCTGTGAAACACAAGTACACACAGAAATGACCTGGCAATTAGAGGGAACAGAGGCATCTAAAATTGGTGACCTATATCATTCAATGTGGCACAACTTGTATCATATTCCAGGTACAAGGGCTATGTGTAAAACTGGTTGCCCCCCCCCAACTATAAATGTATTACGAATATAATATTCTGGTCTATGTTATACAATTATGGTTAGCAAGTACTATCTTTTCATTTTCATGATAAAATCAATCAAATAAATCATCTGAAGAGTTTCTGCTTGTCCAGCCTCCTGACAGAAGTTATTTGAACCTGTGTGAGTTTCACAAAACTCTGGTAGTTGAAAAATTACCTTTCATAATCATGAATTAATCAGTATTCTCATTCATTCCTATAATTTTAATATGTAAAGAAGTAACCTAGAAAAATAAACACCCCTTTTAATACTCAAGTTAGCTATTTTATTATGCACAGGTATTTATTAATAAATAAATAGCTATGAGAGTATCTTCTTATCAAAGCAGTTTTCTCTTTCTGCAACATTAATATATTCTTTTCTCTCTCTCTTTTTATTTTTTGGCCATTATTGAAAATGACAGTTTTAAATACTTATGTGCATGGGGCCAGTTGAATTTTCAACAGGAAGCAATTAGACTTGACCAGATCAACTGAGAATGTTCTAAGATTTTGTCAGTTTCTAATAATGAAAATCCTGTATGAGCATTCAAAGGGAAATGTTGACATAAGGAAAATATTTACATTTTATTATGCAGGAAATTCCCAGAGAAATTATTCAAGCCTCATTTCATCTCTTATATTTGTTTCAGATGAGAATCTGAAAACCTCTGCAAACTGGAAATGACACATGCAATGGGACATTAGACTTCAGATTCACATGACATCTGTGTGTGCTCCCTTGAGAGACATCACTCTGCTGTTTCATTGAGTCAAATTTATTGTTGACCTAAGTAAACTTTGTTTTATGAATATGCAAATCAAGTGATAGAAATGCAAATGTTGTATGTAGGTAAATTGCTTTGTCCAAGACATATTCCCAAACCACATAATGCTTTATTCATTTAGGGAAAATATTTTATTTGGTATTTTTAAATTTTTCATGTTTTAGTTTTTAATTTAATTTTTTGAGAAATTTTCTCATTATGCAGTCCTAACTGGCCTGAAACTCACTGTAGAGACCTGAATAGCCTCCAATTTCCAAAGACTTACACCCTTCTGTGACTTAGTGCTGGTATTAAAGGCATGCAACATGAAGCCTTGTCCATAATTTTTATTTGAACACTTCCTGGTGTGTGTGTGTGTGTGTGTGTGTGTGTGTGTGTGTGTGTGTGTGTG
>JADRCD010170911.1:17205-28908 GCA_019843815.1 Montemys delectorum
AGAGAGAGAGAGAGAGAGAGAGAGAGAGAGAGAGAGAAAGAGAGAGAAGGCAAGAGAGGAAAGAGGGCAGGAGAAGAACAAAGAGCAAGAGAGGAAGAAAAGAAGCAAGAGAGGACAAAGAGCAAGAGAGGAAGAAAAGAAGCAAGAGAGGACAAAGAGCAAGAGAAGAAGAAAAGAAGCAAGAGAGGACAAAGAGCAAGAGAGGGAGGAGGGAGCAAACCACCCTTTATATTGTATGAGGCATGGTTATCTGTGGGTCAAGGCATGCCTAGTTGTGGTCAAATGACTGGGGGGTAGGGTCCAGCTAGAATGCTGGGAACTTGGGGCATTGTATACCTGATAGAGCACACATCTCCAGCTGGGGCAGCTGTGAGAGGTTGTGACTGAAACAGGAGCCAAAGTTTCAGGAATTATAGCCAAACTCCTTCTGCTCCCTGCATGCAGAAACTGCCCACTGGAGCTCCAGTGTTCTAGGCCTATTACTTGACTGAGCCTGAGTTGTCTGAACAGACCACTGCCCTAAAAAGCATGTGCCACATGTCTGAATCTAAACTTAGTTGGGTAGGATCCTGCCCTAAAGTCCCACTCCTTTAATTTACTATCTCCTAAAACACAGAATTTGGCTCCATTTCACTTTCTGGTGCTCTTTTAAGACTTGCACCATATATTTTATATTTTTTTCTTTCCAAGCTTGCCACACTTGTTCAAAATGCTCTCCTGAGACTTAACCAGAGAACAAAGTCTCTACTGGGTTTTCTGAGACTTCCTTTCTCAATGCAATTAATCTAAATCTCTTCACATTAGTCTGAGACAGACTCATTGGACAAGGGCCAAAAGTAGTCCTGTTCTTCAACAAAATACTACAAAAACAATCTCTAGGCCGCATACTGAAGTTTCTCTCCACCAAAACCTCTTTAGCTAGGTCTGCACAGTTCAAATCACTCACAGCAGCAAAGTCTTCCACATTCCTACTAACATGGCTCATTAAACCCCACTTAAAACATTTCATGGCTTTCCAATTCCAAAATCCCCAAATCCACATTTTTCCAAACAAAAGCATGGGCAGGCCTATTACAATAGTACCCAGTCCCTGATACCAATGTCTGTCTTAATGAGGGTTTTACTGCTGTGAACAGACACCATGACCAAAGAAATTCTTATAAGGACAACATTTAGATGGGGCTGGCTTACAGGTTCAGAGGTTTCATCCATTATCATCACAGTGGGAACATGGAAGCATTTAGGCAGGCATGGTACAGGAGGAGCTGAGAGTTCTACATCTTTATCTGAGGGCTGCTAGCAAAATCCAGGCAGCTAGATGAGGGTCTTAAAGTCCACACTCACAGTGACGCACCTTCTCCAAAAGGCCATAACTTCTCCAACACTTTCTAATAGTGACACCCCCTGGGCCTGGGATATATAAACCATCATAGACAGTATATATGGGGTGTTACTGGTGACTATATAAGGAAGGAAAAAGTAAGGATAGCTACATCTATGTCCACATTAAAACATCTACAAATCATTTCTGTACTGAATAACTCATGAAAAATGAATGTAAAACGAAGAAAGTTTGAGGTAAGTTTGAGGATGGCACTAAAACAGCTGCTGAAGGAGAGGGCATATATTTGATAGTGATCACTGTAGTTTCCAAAAATTTCCCAGAGAGGATGCAACACACATGTCTACTCACTTTAGATAGAGATTCCACAACAGCCAAAGTACAGATTCCACCAACCTCTATCTTCTTGAACAAACAAATTTTATTGGGGTTTCTTACAAGAGTTAGGGGTTACTTAAAGGCACAGAAATGACTCAAATACAGTTGCAACACCAATGTCAACCCGAGCATGGGTGACAGCTCACAAAATTTGGTCAGGATAGAGCACATTGCATGGCCTGCAAACAGCTCAACAGTGTGGAGAAAATCTGTTCCAATGGATTCTGGTCTAGTTCTCTTCTAGGAAGCTTGCCTTGTTTCTGCTTCTTCCAAGCAGCTAGTCTGGTCTTGGGGTCTTCTTTCCAACTCATCTTCCTTTAGCCTGTAGGGAGAATCCCATCCCTTACTGGTTACTTGGCAGGGAGGAGCTTAGGGAATCTGATCAGTTTCAGAGACTTCCTCAAACTATTTTGTATTGTTTGCCTTCTTGCTTAAGTGGCTTCCCTTCAAGATAGAATCTTTAATCAGAGGAAATTGTTACACAACAGCACTTAACAGCTTAAAGATTAAATTCACTCTGTCTTTAAATTATTCTGTTTTGAGGCACACAGATGAAGATGTTAGCATAGGTAAGATTTAATAATAATAATAATAATAATAATAATAATAATAATAATAATAATAATTAGTATTATAATGATAATAATAATAACAAATCTTCCTGGAATACTCATGTGGTGAATAAATAGCCTGAGGAATGAAAAAGTAACAAAAATATCTCTATGTGTAAGAGAAACTACAATTGAATATAATCTTATCATCTAGATACAATCCACAAACATATTAAGTGGTATTAGTAATATATCTAATAATATATTTTACTGTTGACTGTCAGAAATGCTGATAGTTAATCTAAGACAATAAGGCATTCTACTTTGTTTTGCTCTTAAAATATACCTTGTAGATTTTTATTATAAAATAATTTTTCTTATAGATTACCTTACAAGTGCGAAGTACCATGAACAATATTAAACCTAAGAGCTGTTGATTTTAAAAGATTTCTTTTGGTCCAATTGACTTGATTAGGTCATCATTATGAGTTTTTGAATAGAATTAACCAGATCCCACCCCCCTTCTTTGAAACAGCCAAGCAGATAAACCTACTTGTATCAGTACATGTAATTAAACTATTACATGTTACAGTCACTGGTTTCATAGTCTAGTAGATGACAGTACCTTCTACTGGATGCTACATGAAAGACCCTGATGGAAACAATGAGTAATAATAAGCTACACGGCTGTACAACCAAAACAAATGAAGCATAAAATGAAATAATAGGATAACATGACAAACTCAATGTAGATTTCATTTTTATTTTTTGGCTGAGTGGTGTTCTTTCAGTAGGATATAGCATAAACTAAAATGTGCTTCTGTGTGTTAGTCTCAAACCAAGGCATCATTAATAGACCAGAAAAGTGAGCTTGTTGAAATTCACTTGATCAAAACAGTGTCTACTGCTTCTGTGTAGCAATTATCTAACACATGTTATATAACATAACTAGGGAAATTACAACTCATATGTTTTTATGATGTGTATTTACACATCCTCGTCAATATAATAAAATGGTCACTTTTATTTATTTATTTATTTATTTATTTATTTACTATTAGATATTTTCTTTATTTACATGTAAATTTTCCCTTTCCCAGGTTCCCCTCCAAAAAACAAACAAACAAACAAACACAACAAGAACAAACCCCTTTTGCCTCCCCCCTCCCCATGCCTGCCACCCCACCCTCTCCCACTTATTGGCCCTGGCATTCCCCTACACTGGGGCACAGAACCTTCACAAGGCAGAGGTCCTTTCCTCCTATTGATGATCGAATTTGCAATCCTCTACTATACACGTGCTGCCAGAACAATCAGTCCCACCATGTATAGTCCTTGATTGGTGGTTGGGTCCCTGGGAGCTCTGAGGCTACTAGTTAGTAATTGTTGTTCGTCCTAAGGGGCTGCAAACCCTTCAGCTCCATAGAACCTTTCTCTAACTCCTTCATTGGGGACAGTGTACTCAATTCAATGAATGGTTGTGAGCCTCTACATCTGTATTAGTCAGGTATTGTCAGAATGGTCACTTATTTTTAATTTACTAAAATTTGTAAGTTTCCTGAAATGATGACTATGTTCTTACCATCAAAGCCACATGTTCTTTTATATATTTAAAGCAAATTTGCTGTTTCAAATTGATTGAAGGAATAATTTATTGTTCAAATTGTCTTGATTTGTGAACAAATATTCAAATAACTAATAAACTCCAAAAAATATAAAAACTAAGAAGCCTTTGAAGAATAATATTTGAAAAAAATTTTTGAAGAATAAATTTTTGCCAGAAAGACCTGAATATATCAGAATAGGGTTAGAAGGAGAGGAATATTTCTTTGACAGCAGCATAATAAATATCAGCAGATTCAGGCAAAACAAATCCACATCCTGCATCCAAAATAGAAACTAAAAAATAGAAACCATCCTTATTTGCCTCAAATTAACAAGCATTTCTTCCCTTCCTTTTAAGATTATGTTGTCAAGTCAAATAGAAAATGTGTTCCTGACTTAAATCCACTCTTTGTGCTGGGAGATAGAATTAAGAAATTAACCTTACACAAAGCATTAAAGGGCAAATGGAGCAGAAGGAATAACATTTGTATTAGGGATAGTGGAACTGTCCACCCCTTGCAATATTTACTGTTCCAATAGGGATTTCAAATGGAGATACTATGAGACCAGAGATGACAATGACCATACAGTCTAGATTATAAGTATTTTTTAAATGGTTGGCTCTTTTATGCACCAGTTTATGTGCTGATGAGTGAAAGAATAAATAAATAGACTCTTTCCTCAGCCTGACAGTTCACAGACAGACATAGTGAATTACATCTTCATAAAAACAGAAATTCAATGAGAACTATGGATGGATGATGATGAGTAGGAATATATACATATATATATATATATATATATATATACACACACACTTATATGAGAAATGTTCTATGGTGTGACAAACATGACATTTGATTTAAGGAGTAGAAATAGGAATGGTGCTGTCAGTGTAATCACGTGGAAGACTTTGAGGTTGGTCTGTGGTTGTACACTTGAATTGCAATGTCATAGGGATTTTTTGCAAAACTCCAATTTCATTTTTTAATTTTTTTTTCTCTCAGCAACATTTTTCTTTGCCAGTGGTCAGAGACACTTCTGTAGTTATAACTAAGAGTGACAGAAAGAGTACTTCAACAAATGCTGATAGGTAGACCAATGCCTGCTTCGATTCTGATGTGGGCAGCTGTGCCTGTGTACCAAATAACCTACTCTCTATGATGCCTGGATCAGCTCACATCTGTCACCACAGAGGCCAGAAATCCAAAGATACACCACAACTTTGGTAGATAGGAAAAATTATTTACTATTGTGTGAACTTTATTTTAGATTACATTTGTAAATTAGCGGTATGTCTAGGGCGTGGCATGTTCAAAAATGTATGTAGAAAATGTTTAAAACTTAAAGCCTGCCGAGCAGTGGTGGCACACACCTTTAATCCCAGCATTTGGGAGGCAGAGGCAGGCGGATATCTGAGTTTGATGCCAGCCTGGTCTACAGAGTGAGTTCCAGGGCAGCCAAGGCTACACAGAGAAACCCTGTCTCGAAAAACCAAAAAAACAAAAAACAAAACAAAAAAAAAACAAAAACAAAAAACAAAAACAAAAAAACAAAAAACAAAACAAAACAAAAAAAACTTAAACACCTTTCTTGTCTGCTTTTGTTCAGAAACCAAAGTCAAAACATATAAAATGAAGCTTAGAATTTGAAATGGTTAATTAGTGGTAAAGTATTTTTAAGGGGAGAGAGAGTTTTACTATTCATCCCATAGCCAGTTCAAAGAGATTTGTATTTAAGAAGACTTTGGAACTGTACTTCATGAATAACCTTAGATTAATCAAAACTTACAATTTTGGCTAATGTCACATTGTCATTAAAGCCTATGAAAAAATTCACTGACTTTTGCATAAATGTTTAATAAATTGTATTACTTTTAAATGTGATTACTAAAGGGCCTGAGGAAAACGCGCATTTCTTCAGAGCTCATGCATGACCAGCAGCTAATTTTTCAAGTTTGTTGTATCAGGGTTGTGCTTTCTGAACTTCAAGTGCAATTAAAGTTTGCTAAATGACATGGAATTGGGAGGAAAGTTTTAGAAGCATTTATCGAGCATCCAACACAAGGAGGAATGACTCATCTGCTAAAGGAACCAAAAGAAGCTACAGGAACAGTGCCGAAAGGGAGACACAGGTACTCCTGATATAACGAACTACACTCCTGTGTAGACATGTTCCTGTCTTCAGGGGACACAGAAAGTGTGTCCTTGTTAAGGCTTCACTACTTAAGCTGGAGGCTAATTTACATTAAAGAAGTTATACAACGAAGCAAAAGACCACAGTCCTCTAGGTAATGGGAGGAACAAATAGACTAGGATACCAGTTTCTCTTGCATATTTTGAGTATTGATTTCATTTTGAAACATCTGTCAATGTAAATCAGTGATAACATTGTAGCTTGAATAGACCAAGGCTAAGATTAATTAAGAATTTAATATTCTTCAGTTTATGAGTATTTTTTTTCGAGACAGATTTTCTCTGTGCAGCCCTGGCTGTCCTGGAACTCACTCTGTAGACCAGGCTGGCCTCGAACTCAGAAATCCTCCTGCCTCTGCCTCCCAAGTGCTGGGTAAAGGCCTGCATCAGCAATGCCCTGCTGCATTTAGAATATCTTAAAACTTCAAAATCACCAAGGATAATAAAACTGGCTTTTCTAATCATAGTGAAGTATTTGCATATTTTTGCAATAATAATTTGGAAATATTTATAATTCTCATAGATTTTTTGTTAAAAGAGCTAACTTTATTATTGTATAGACATCTTTCTTATTAAAAATCTGAGAATGGCAAATTAAGGAGTAAATTCTAACAGGCTGAAATGTTTTATTAAAAATTAATTGCCCTTAAATTTTCAAATGAAGCAAAAGTATTATATACATGTTTAAGACATATGTATATAAATATATACATATAAACATGTGCATTTCTCACTCATTTATTTTATTTTAGAGAAGTAATATCTTTCATTAATTAAGAAGATATATACAAAGACATAAAATATATTATTGTTTGCTTGTGTATGTATGTGTGTGTGTGTGTGTGTGTGTGCAGATGTTTCTGCCTTCGCCCTCTCTCTCTGTCTCTGTCTGTCTGTCTGTCTGTCTGTCTCTGTCTGTCTCTGTCTCTCTGTCTGTCTCTCTCTCTCTCTCTCTCTCTCTCTCTCTCTCTCTCTCTCTCTCTCTCTCTGTGTGTGTGTGTGTGTGTGTGTGTGTGTGTGTGTGTGTGTGTGTGTTTGACAAAGTTTTCTTTCTCTTTAAACCTGGAGCTCACTGACTAACTAAATTGACCAGCAAGTTTGCTCCAGGGATCTGCGTGAACAAAGAGAAGTGGCCCCACCTCCCATCCCTGAAGTTGTAAGGGTGATGCTCATATTTTTACTTGGCTGCGTGGAATCTGAACTAAGTTCAACAAAGCACAGCAAGCTTTTTTAGCATTTAAGCCATTTCTTCAGCCCCAAGCCTTACTGTTTGTTTTCTGAAACTATATTCACAACTAACAGT
This sequence comes from Montemys delectorum, assembly GCA_019843815.1. Classification (NCBI taxonomy): domain Eukaryota; kingdom Metazoa; phylum Chordata; class Mammalia; order Rodentia; family Muridae; genus Montemys; species Montemys delectorum. The sequence continues at coordinate 24,580 of JADRCD010170911.1, forward strand.
TGTTTGTATAGTCTGCCAGAATCTTTATATAATGATTAGTTTTAATTGCCAATTGTACAAATTCTAGAGTCATCTGAGAGAGGGACTTTTTGGTGGTATAATAGAATATGGGAATTCAAAAACTGTAAGTTGAGAAACAATGTTGAGTGGCATGCAAGCAGTCATCCATTTTTCTTCTCTTCTGTCCTGATCAGCTGCCTCAAAGTCCTGCTACTGTAACTTAGCCGTGATGGACCATACCCTGAAACTGTGAGTTGAGATAAATGCTTGATCCCTTAAGTTATTTTGTCAAGAGAATCTTATCACACCAAGAGAAAAAAAATTAAGAAACGATATGCTATTATATTTGTGTGTATTATTTGTATTGTATATCTTATGTCTTATGTGTATTATGTATTGTATGTCTACTAAAGTTTTATTTTTGTAAAACTTGTTTATGAAATGTAAATTTTCTTATATACCTTTTAATAAACTCATTTTTATCATGTTTGTTATTTTAAATACGTCCAAGTTAATTTTGTTCTAATATAATATTGTATTAATATAAAAGTAAATAATCCATTTAAAACCTATACAATAATAATTTGTGACATTATTAAAATATTATTTTATGTTTTTCAGGATAAATTAATCTAATTATTTAAACTCATTTCTGTTTCAATAGAAATAATCTTTTTTCACACCAGTTTCATTGATTTTATTGTATTTATGTTCTTAACGGACACGGAAAACATTCTGAGGATCTGTCTTCAATTTTTAAACAGCTGTTTACATATGTAATTTATATGAAATAATTAATATTTTTAAATAATAAACTATATAAAACATTATATTTTTTAAAAAATAATAATTTAAAAAGAATAAACTATTGGTCAAAGGCTCATTACTATAAGTACTCAATAAATAATGTTTTGTGTAGAAAGCATCCTGCTTTATAGCTAGTCGTACATTTAACGTATTTTATTCGATTTATTCTCTGAGGTACTTTTTAAAACTGTTAGTGCTTTTTAAAAATTGTTTTATTTATTTACATTCCAAATGTTTTCTCACTTCTCTCTTTTCCCTCCAAGAGTTCTTCACCCTATCTTCCTTCCCCTTTGCCTCTGAATGGGTATTCCCCCACCCACTCTACCCACCTACCCTCACAACTACCTTAGCTCTCCCATGCATCCCTCTTCCCTGTGCCATCAAATCTCTACAGTATTAGGTGTATCTTCCCCTACTGAGGCTAGGCAAGGTAGTCTTCAGCGACATATGTGCTGGGCACCACAGACCAGCCCATGGATGCTCTTTGTTTGGTATCTCAGTCTCTGAGAGGTCAGGATTAATTGATACCTGGTCTTCCTGATGGGGTTGCCATTCTTCCCCTAACTCTTCCATACGGGTCCCCAAACTCAGTACAACGGTTGGCTGTAAGTATTTGCATCTATCTCAGTCAGCTGCTGGTAAAGCCTCTCAGAAGTGCCTCCAATCCCACAGTTTTGGCAGAGTGCAGGCTATAGTGGTAGTAAACTCCAGACCCTTATAAAAGCACTACACTTGTCTGGGATTGACTTACGTTTTGGCTCCTGTGGTAAGCAGCTTTGTTTTTCCTCTTAGCATTAGTTCTAACTCCTCACCAGCAACTGACATGTGTGCACCAATCCCCTGCATGTCCAACACCAGGTGCAGCTTTAGTTTCTGCATTCTCCTTAATGTAACTCTTCAGAGATTTTTTTTTTTTTTTGTGGTTGTTAATTTTCAAACTCCTGAAGTTAACTTGTCTGCACTTCTCCACCTTCAGTCCTTCCGTAGAGATTACCTTCTTTTCAGTATTTGTTTCATTAGATTGGTTATTTTATAATATCTTTCCTTTTCTATGAATATGATTCCTGGTGCCTACTTTCTTTGCATATTTTTTCCATATGTTACAAATGTTCTTATGTGCTGGGGTATACCCATTTCTCCTCCTTCTCCTCCTCCCCTTCTCTTCCTTCTTCTGCTTCTCTGCCTACTCTTCCAATGTGGCCATCGCTGTCACCACCACCTCCTCCTCTTCTGAATCCTCTTCCTCTTCCTCTTTCTCCTCCCTCTGCTTCTTCTTCCTCATCTTCATATCCCTCATCCAGATCTCTTAGAGTTCTGTGGATAGCTACTCTGAACAGGTTTCATCTAGCTTGGCTTTCTTTTCTTTTTCCTTTTACTTCTCTCATTTTGCTTTGCTATTAATAGATCGTATTAGATTGGATACCTGTAATTTTAGGACTTGCATTTTCTCTGACTATATATGAAATTGCTTTTGCTCAAGGTATTCCCTGTTTCCCTCTCATGTATTAAGTTCCTCTTAGAAATGTATTGCCATCTGAGTCTGTGAAGATCTTGCCTCCCATTTTTTTTTTGTTATCACTTCTTTGGTTTTATGATCTAGATGAGTGGTTCAACACTATATTTTTACCACTTACGCTACCATTACATTTAATCTTTTGATATTTCTAGCTTGTATTTTGAAGGTGTTTTAAAAATGTAGCTGCTATTTTTCCATATACTTTGAATATTTTCAAGTAAATCTGAAAAATATGGAACAAAGTTCCTTACATTTCACTCACATGCAAAGAAAGAGAAGACTCTTCAACTATTTGATATTTTTAGTCATTTATTCATATTATGGAATATATATACATATATATATATATATATATATGTGTGTGTGTGTGTGTATGTGTGTGTGGGGGGGGATCCACATGATACTTTCACTTCAGGATATTATAGTGATATTTATGTTATATTTACTGAACTTGAACATGCCTCATCAGTTGGGGATATGTTTCAATATATCTTCAAGATCTTATTTTCAAGGGGATACATGGATTATTTAATTATCTACATTTCATTTTTCCTATATCACATATCTTCTATATGTAATATGCATAATATTATGTAATAAACCCTAGGACCAAAATTAACCCTGGGGAGTAGCATTTGCTAGACATATATCAGGACAAAGTTGACTGAGGGAAGCCAAATAGGGAACTCAGTACAGGAACTGCGTGCAGAAATTAAAGCATAAGTCATGGAACAATGCTCAACACATGTACTAGCCTACCCCAGGGGCTGGCTCAGCCTCCAGTCTTATATTCAAGGACCAAATGCCCAAGAAAAGCACAGTTCCCACTCCAAGTATTGTGGGCCCTACCCCATCAGTTATTCATTGAAAATGTGCTTACCTTACAGACTAACCTATATGTCACTCTTATACAATTTTTTTTTTCTCAATTAAGATTCTCTCTCTTCCTAGATATGTTTGGGTTTGTGTCCACTCTACAGGAAGTAACCAGCTTAAAGTCCATGGAATTACGTTGATCTTTTATAGGTTTGATAGTTTACCATAATTATTTGGGGTCTTTTATATCTATAAAGGGGTTCAGTTCTGCTTTTTCTCAGTTTTTAGAAGATTTGATATTCATTCATTGTTATGCAACTGTCTATAATTTCTCATGATTTTTCTCTGGTTTTGCCTACCAGAAATTACAGGAATCCAGGTAGAAAACATTTCTACCTGGTGCTGTTTCCACACGTTTTATGCTTCATTTGGTCCTGTAGAAAAATGAGCACAAGCTTTTTAAATAGCCAGATCTCACTCAAATGTATTTTTATGGCCTAACTCTAAAGCTCTAACTAAACTCTAAAGCTCTCCAGCACTTTGGCTCACCATCAAGAGCAGTCCTGGGAACAGCGGCTCCATAATATAACATTGCTTTTGTTATTTTATGACAATCTGCAGGCACTCAGGAGAACTGGATGGGCTATTCCTATAATTCTACCACCTAATGCAAATTTCCTTGAACTACAAGTTAGCATTTGTCTTAGTAGTAACATGAAGGTGAACCCTGAGTGCTGTAGAAAAGCAAATGATTTATGGTCCATGGGAAATGGTTACGCCCCATCGGCTGTTTTAGTGTGGGGCTTTAACAGCTCGAAAGCATAAATCTACTGTCGATGAGGCTGCTCAGTTTTATTACTATTTTTCTAACTTGAGAATTTTCCTATTGAGGATAGAACCACCTTTCTTGGTCATTTATTACTCATGCTTAAAATTTTAGTTACAGAGTCAGTCTTCACGTTCAGTGATATTAGGATTTCTTAGTTCAGTGTGGAATAACAGGTTGGTCCTCCGAAGGTTTTTCATTCTCCATTTTTATAGTTCAAGGAAAGAATCAAGTAGTTAAAAGACGCATAGTAGTAAGATTCAAAGCCACAGTGTGCTTGATTCTGAGGAGCAAAAATAATAATACACAGGAAGCACACACACACACACACACACACACACACATACATACACACACACACACA
>JADRCD010170912.1:0-22175 GCA_019843815.1 Montemys delectorum
GAGAGAGAGAGAGAGAGAGAGAGAGAGAGAGAGAGAGAAAGAGAGAGAGGGAGAGAGGGAGAGAGAGAGAGTATGTGCATGGTCAAAGTCCTAGCCTGGCTCTCAGAAAGTAATCTGTACCCTCTGCCCACCTTTACATGGGTCCAGGAATGAGCTAAGGATGTAAAGCTTGGGCATCTGGCATCGTTACTTCCTCAGCATCTCACAGCTCTCGTCTATATTTGGTACAGACTCTGTCCCCCATGTTTTGTTCCTTACTGCACCCATGCCTCTTAGCAGTAAGTTATATTTTGAGAAGATCCCTCAGTGTCTCAGAGAGACGCTTCCTCTCTAACACGCAGGCCACCCTGGTAGTCTTGGTTGCACCCTTCAAGGCCTCAGGTTCCCTTCAGAGAGCCCAGCTTCCTATGTAGGCATCGCACTCTAATTGATGCCTGCAGACCTTGGCTTGGCCAGATTCTCCTGATTTATGACCTATATACCAAAGGGCTGCTCCCCTCTTGCCTTCGGCCCTCTCTGACAGGATTCTTCAGACACTGCAGCCCTTTTAAGTGTCCTCGGCTTGGCTTTTAGTCCTGCACCTCACTGTCACCAATGTTCCCATCCTAAGCAGCACACTGCCCTGCTCTCTGTATGCCTAGAAATGAGTACAAGACAGAAAAGGCTGCGGTACTGTTATCTGTGGCCTGGGGGCTGGCTAGGTTCTAGAATACCCACCTCTCAGGGCTTCACTTGTCTCAGGAACTGTATTAAATGATTACAGAAGAGATCTCGTGGAAAGTTCTAGAATCCCATTGAGCATTTAGTGTGCGCATTTGCCTTATTGAAAATATGCTGTTCTTAGGTGGATGTGCAAGCAGGTTATTTTAAAAGATAGAACCTGTCCTTAGAAACTTACTTCTGGGTATGGAAGAATACCTTAGAAATATTGGCTCACATTTTGTCTCCACTTGTCTCTGGCCTTCGCTTGGACAGATGGAGCTATGGTGCTCCAGAGGCATTGTGGGTGCACCAGTTAGCCAAGCCAGGATAAGAAGCAGACAGCTTAGTGGTAACAAGATGGTTCCAGAGTCAAAGATCCAGCAGGATGAAAGGTGGCTCTCAGAATATCTCCAGCTGTATCCATCTCCTTGATCCAAGGCAGGTGCCTCAGACCCAAGTAAGTGTCTCAGAACTCAGACACAAACATCTAAGGGCAGAAAGTCCCTAACATCAGCTGGAAGTGTAGCTCAGTGTATAAGTACTGAGTTGATAGAGAACATACAAGAATTGCTGGGGTTAGTCCCCAGCACTGCATAAAACCAGCATGACACCCTGTGCCTAGAATCCTAACCACGGGTGAGATAGAGGCAGCAGGATCATGAATTTCAGTTTCATCCTCAGATATATGGATAGTTCAGATCAGCCTGGGGTACATGAGGCCCTATCTCAGAGAGAGAGAGAGAGAGAGAGAGAGAGAGAGAAGGGGGAAGAGGGGTAGAGGGGGAAGAGGAAGAGGAGAGGAGAGGAGAGGAGAGAAGGGAGAGTCCCTAAGACTGAGTTAAGGCTGAAACAATGCTAATACTGCTACATGAATACAATACATAGAACATAGCTCACATTAGAAATGGCCTTGAACTCTGGAAAAGTCAAATATCTGTTTCCTGCAGACCTCAGTTTGTGACACAGATACATACTCATTATTAAAGAAGTTAGGCTTTCCTTATGAGCTTGCTCTCTAAGGGAGCACATTCTTTTAAAATGAGCAAGAAGGTTGGTAAGAGAGAATGACAGTTGTGGCACATTCTTCTCTCCCAAAATGAGATGAAAAACCATTCATTTTACAGAAGTGGAAATGAATTTGATCTGTACACTGGTTGTTCTTGGCATGTTTGGGTCATGGACTCCTTTGAGAATAAAAATCTTCTGTACTGAAACACACAGAGACACAAAACTTGTCTAATTCTGTACAGGTTCCAGAGGCGTCAGAACCCATTCCTTTTGGAAGCACATCCACAGACCCCAGGATGAGGACTAGCTCCATAGGCTGCCCTCTTAGGAAAGGTTGAAAGAAAGAGGGAGGGAGGGATGGAAGGAGGGAGGGAGGGAGGGAGGGAGGGAGAGAGAGAGAGAGAGAGAGAGAGAGAGAGAGAGAGAGAGAGAGAGAGAACCATCAGGCCAATTAGGAATAAAAAACCCTGGCACCCTTAGGCTGGCACCTTGGCACCCTTGCCACCTGCACCTTCAAAGTGCTGGATGATTCCCATCTCCATCCAGCTACTCTGCAATGTTCCTGGCATGGGTTGAGCTCTTCTTTGAGTCAGCCTAACATGGATACACACTGTAAATAGAAAAGACTGAGGTCCTGTGTACTCACTCCAGTCCTGGCAGTAGACCCTCACATTGGCTGCCTGCTATGAAATCAGCCCTGGCCCTAAAAGCATCCTGGGTAAGAGATGTTCAACCAGAAATGGTGCAAAAACATGCAGCTGAGGGCAATGAGCAGGCATCCCCCATGAGCTGGAAGCTACGGAATTGTTCTGGGGACCTGACTGAAGCAAGATGCTGGTCTATTACACTAGTACACTACCGTAGTTTGAATAAGAATGGTCTCCATAGGTTCATATATTTGAATGCTTGGACACCCGAGAGTGGAGCTGTTTGAGAGGATTAGAAGGATTAGGAGACGTGGCTTTGTTCAAAGAAGTATGTCACTGGAGGTGGCCCTTGAGGTTTCAAAAGCTCATACCAGGCCCAGATCTACTCCCTCTCTCTCTCTCTCTCTCTCTCTCTCTCTCTCTCTCTCTCTCTCTCCTCTCTACCTCTGGATCATTATATAACTCTCATCTACTGCCATGATGATGATGGACTAAACCTATGAAACTGTAAGCAAGTCTCCAATTAAATGCTTTCCTTTATAAGAGTTGGCTTGGGCCTTGTGGTACTCAGTATTCAGGAAGCAGAGACAGGGGGATTCCTATGATTTCAAGGCCACCCTGCTCTACAGAGCCAGTTGCAGGATAGCCAGGGTTGCATAAAGAAACTCAGTCTTGGAAAACAAACAAAACAAAGCAAAACAAAATAAAAATTGTCTTGGTCATGGTGTCTCTTCACAGCAACAGAAGTGACTAAGACATAGAAACAGACATACACAGGCACATAGTGATGGAGGGAGCCTTCTTTGTGTGGAGAACCATGTTGTTGTGTAGCACAGGGGAGGCATAAGGGCAGACCCACTCATGGATGTGCACTGCTGTACGTCTGCCACTTGGGAGTCTCAGGGTCCGGATGCTTTCTAGCTTCTCCCGCAAGAACGTGCAATAAGGACATTTCCATGTAGATTCTGTGTAGACAGGGGCTCTTCCTGGCTCTCTAGGCTATCGTGAGAAACCCAGTATGTATCACTTTGGTTTCCTCACTTGCAGCAGAAAGTATTAGACAGCATGATCCAGAAACTTCTCTTCCAAGTCATGAGAATTTTCCAGTCCACCTGGCCTACATACAAAGCTTTGGTAGGAAATTTCAGTGCTATCTTTGAATCACCAGATGGTAATTGTACTTAGTTTAGGAGAAACACTGCCTAGCAAGGATTACTGGTAAGAATAACAACAGAAAACAGACAGACTCAGACATAGACACAGACACATGCACAGACACAGTCACAGACGCAGACACACAAACAGGCACAGGTACAGATACAGATACAGATAGACACAGATACACACAGATACACACATGCACACAGACACAGGCACACAGACACAGGGACAGGCGCAAGCAGGCACAGATACACACACACAGAGGCATAGGCACAGACACACAGACACACACACATAGACACAGGCACAGGCACAGACACAGTCTCAGACACAGATATACACACACACATACACACACGTACGCACACATACACAAACACAGGCACAGGTATACACACACACACACACACACACACACACACACACACACACATACATTACAAATGAGAGTGAGAAATCATCTGGAGTTAATTGGATTGGGAAAGACCAGATGCAAAGCAGCCGTCTGCTACTCATACACCTACGAAGTTATCAGTCTGTCATAGCTAAGCTGATCTGCTGATTCAGAGGCTCTTGGGGCTCAGGGCAGTGAGCATTGGGCACTGACATCAGGAGACCTACTTTTAGTCCTAGCTTTTGCCTTAAGACACTCATTCTGGTGATTCATTCCTCTAACTCAGATTCTGTATCTTAAAGTTAAGGAGCAATCCAACCAGACTGTACACTGACCCCGGATCTAGTGGCCATGCTTCTCTGGATTAGACCACCATACCTTACTCAGTAGTGATTCGCAGTACTGGCTATGGAAGAGAAGCATCACTACATTGGTCTCTAAGACAAGAGAAGGGACCCTGTTGCTATGCACACATCTGCATTGCAGTGCAATGATGATTTGAGATAGCTCCAGGGAGTCTCTGTTCCTTGCCAAATTAAATAACCCTCGGTATTGGCTGGTTTTGTGTGTCAACTTGACACAGGCTGGAGTTATCATAGGAAGAGAGCTTCAGTTGGGGAAGTGCCTCCATGAGACCCAGTTGTGGGGCATTTTCTCAATTAATGATCAAGGGGGTAGGGCCCCTTATGGGTGGTGCCATCTCTGGGCTGGAAGTCTGGAGTTCTATAAGAGAGTAGGCTGAGCAAGCCAGGAAAAGCAAGCCAGTAAGGAACATCCTTCCATGGCCTCTGCATCAGCTCCTGCTTCCTGACCTGCTTGAGTTCCAGTCCTGACTTCCTCTGGTGATAAATAGCCATGTGGAAGTAAGCTGAATAAACCCTTCCCTCCCCAACTTGCTTCTTGGTCATGTTGTTTGTGCAGGAATAGAAACCCTGACTAAGACACCCTCCAAGTGCTTCTGTGCAAAGGAGTTAATAAACCAAGCAGGCTAAACTGTCTCACTCCACGGTGGGAGATGGCCACTAGGCTTATCTTTCTTCAGAAAATCTTCCAGCTCTTTCTAGGGCCCCTGCCATTTCTTTGACCTCTCTCCCTCTCTGGACATCCTCCATCCTCATGGATGCAAAATGGCCTTAGCAGGAAGGATGGGCCAGGTATTGACTGTCCCCTGGGAGCTTTCCTCTCCAGCATTGGTCTCCAGTGGCGTCATTTTCTCCAACTTCTCATCCTTTGAGGCCATCAAAGTTTGCCGGTCAGCAGAGGAACCCGTGGCTCTCAGGAAGGGAAAATATTCCTCCTTAGAGTCCTGGCACCACTAGAAGTAGCATTATAATCTAAAGCACTCATTGCCATCAATTGTCTATGTGTATCAGACCAGATGATGCTAACAATGCAGCCACGGCTCCCACCTGGAGCTACTCAGGCAGGGTCTCTAGGGGAAAGCTGAGTTAGGAATTTTCCGGTGCATTCTGGGTAAGCCTAAAGTTTAAGCCTCATGGCCTCACACGGCCCCTGTCTGTTTAAAGACAAATGAGTTACAGGCAATTTAGTGAAATTCTTGGCAGTTAGACTGCAACAAGGAACAAGAGAATATGATTAGAGAAACCATACATAGCATTCTTTGAAACAGTAAAACAAAACAAAACAAAACTATCCCACGGAGGTTAGCTGTAGTTCCAGTGGGGTTTTCTGGGCACAGTGCTTCTGCTGTTTGTCTTCCTTAAGAGATCTGCTTCAGTCAGCTGCTGGGTGGAGCCTCTCATAGGACAGTTATGCTAGACTCCTGTCTGCAAGCATAACAGAACATCATTAATAGTGTCAGGGATCGGCTCTTGCACATGGGATGGGACTCAAGTTGGGCCTGTCATTGGTTGGCCATTCCCTCAGTCTCTGCTCCATCTTTGTCCCTGCCCTTCTTGTAGGCAGGATAAATTTTGAGTCAAAGGTTTTTGTGGGTGGGTTGGTGTCCTTCTCCCTCCACTAGGAGTCCTACCTGGCCACAGGAGATAGACACTGTATCCCCACTGCTAGGAGTCTTAGCTAGAGTCACCCTCATAGACTCCTTGGAGCATGCCCCTCCTCATCCCAGGTCTCTGACATGTCCTAGAGATGCCCCCACCCCGATTTCCATTTGTTCTCCCGGCTCTCTCTCCCCAGTTTTCCTCACAGTTAAAGCCCCTCCTGTTCCCCTCCCCATACCCTCTCCCACCCAGTTCCCTCCCTCCATTATTTCCCTCTTCTGGGACAGAGTCAAGCATCCCCTCCCTTGGGCCCTCCTGTTGTTTAGTTTCTTTGGGTCTTTGAATTGTAGCTTAGGTATCTGAAACAGATGCAGAAACCTACAGCCAAAAATCAGATGGAGCTAAGGGAGTCTTGTGGAAGAGTTGAGGGAAGGATTGAGGGACCTGAAGAAGACAGAGACTATAGGAAGACCAACAGAGTCAACTACCCTGGGCACTTGGGAGCTCCAGAGACAGAACCACCAACCAAAGAGCATAAATAGGTGGACCTAGGTCCCCACCAGCACGTAAGTAGCAGATATGCAGCTTGGTCTTCATGTGTGTCCCCCAACAACTGGAGTAGGGGCCGCCCTTGACTCTGTTACCTGCCTGTGGATCCCATTCCCCTAACTGGGCTGCCTTGTCTGGTCTCAGTGGGAGAGGATGCACTTAGTCCTGTAGTGACTTAATGTGCCAGGGTGGGCCTCCCCCTTTTCAGAGGAGGAAGGGGGTGGGCAGGGGAGGTGCTGTGTGAGGGGTAACTGGGAGGAGAGGTGGACTATGATCAGGATGTAAAGTGGATACATAAATTAATGGAAAAAATACATTTTAAAAAGAGATTTGCATTTACATAGGGAAAGCAAGCTGTTTCATTTAGCCATCTCTTAAGAGACTGGCAAATAAACGGCAATACTATTTCATTAATTACACAGAAAGACAAAACAGCTAATCAAAGTGAAATATTCATGTCAGCATGCCAGAGAGTTGTTTCTTTTGTAGAATTCATACAGGAAGGCAATTTGCCTTTGTGTGCAGTTTGCTGGGCATGAACCAAAAGAAAGGGAGTCAGATGATGTTGAGGTCCTGTGATGTGACAGCCAGTGGCTCAGCCAAGGGGAGAGAATGAGAACAGACCTGTCCTTTGGCCAATCACCTCCTAAGGGCCAGCTACCACCCTACTTTAATGCCTGCATATGGTGAGGGATAAGAGTCTTCTGACTGTCTGCCTGAACATTGAGTGTGTAAAGTCAGCCATGGATCTACGCTCTGTTTGGGCTTTGTTTCTGCTATTTGTGCTCCTAATCCCTTGTGGCTACTTCACAACACGTCAACTCGATCTTTTTCTCTGTCCAGTTATAAGGCAATTGAATGGGACTCTTAAGCGGCCTTGTCTTATTAACTAATAAAAATCTTTTTGTGTAATTTTTTTTGCTAATAGGACTAGTTAATCCATTCTCTATAGTCCTACTAGCATTTTACCTAATCCACACACTTAAAAAGCACATATTTTAGCCAGATACAGAGTCACGAATATAAAACCTGCTTTTGTACTAAGCTGTGTTCAGATTATAGACACAGTTAAGTTTCAACATCTCTCCCAAAACACAGCTGAAGGAACCTCATATAGAATGAAGATGACCTGCACTTCACGTATGTGTGGACATCTAGCACATGTGTCTAAGGTCACAATGGTGTACACAGCCTCCCTGGCATCACCCGGCATCTCATGAGTCACTTTATTACCAGTAGTCATTTGTCATTTGATCTCTGTTGATGTGATCTGTCTTCTTCAGTTTTATAGTTGATATGTTTCCTATAATCAGCATAACTTTAGGGAAGAGGACAAAGGCAAGGGGAGCAGATTTACATAGAGCCTGTTTAGGAGTATACTGGTAACCACTGCTGGAATAAGAAACAATTTTCTCCAAAGAGGTTAAAAAATAAACATAGCAATAGCAATAATAGTATTAGTGTGCATATGAATAGTCAAACATAGTAATAAACTACTCTTAAGGTGTGACCTACACATTCACATTTCAATGTAAAGAGGAGATTATCATATGGAAAAGAGCCAAAGACAAAGCTGTTACAAAGTAACAAATTGCCAAACATTTATAGTTTTAGCTACAATAGGTTTTTTGTGTGTTACAAAGTGCCAAGCCTCAAATACCTGAGCTATTTGGCATTATGGTCTGGTCTGCTCTTAGAATCTCCCCCTCTCCAATTTCCAAGCTGTATTATGCTGACTCATAAATTGAACCTCCAGATAAACCCTCTCTGTGAAGCTTCAGACTCTCGTGTGAAATTGTACACCTGAATCCTCACTGTTTTAATTTCATTTCTGTTGCTGTGATAAAAGCACCATGGCAAAAAAACAAAAAAACAAAAAAATAAAAACAAACAACAACAAAACCCAACAACCTAGGAAAGAAAGGAGTTTATTTTAACTTAGAATTTCAACAGAGTCTATCATTGTAAGGAAGTCAAGAAAGGAGCAACAGCTAGCCACAGTCAAAAATCAGGGAAATAAGCACATACATGTCTGCTTGCTTGCTTGCTTGTCCTTAGCTAGACTTCTCTACTTTTAGATGGTTTGGTATCCCCTGCCTAGGGAATGGTTCTTCCCACAGTGGGTTGGATCTTCCCACATCAATTAAAATTTTAAAAATCTCTCTAGGAGGTAGTGAGATGGGTCAGTGGTTAGAAGCACTGGCTGCTCTTCCAGAAGACCCTGGCTTGATTCCCAGCACTTACATGACAGCTAAAAGCTATCTGTAAGTCCAGTTCCAGGGAATTCTGTGCTCTCTTTGGCTCTCCACAGACACAATGTGGTTTGTGCATTTGGTGCACAGACATACATGCAGGCAAAACATTCAGACGTATGAAGTAAAAGTAAACATCCTCCTAAATATGCCTACAAGCCAACCCAATACAGACAGTCCCTGGCTGGGATTATCTTCTCAGATAATCCTAGATTGTGTCCAACTGCCAATCACAGCCGATTCCATGGGAGAGCAACAAATCCCAGATGGGTCTCATCGATTTGTCCTTAAAAGTCTTTTTTCTCTGTGTTAGTTAGTTGCTCTCTGTTGCTATGATCAAACACCATGACCAAGGAAATTTATTGAAGAAAGGGTTCATTTGGATTCATGCCTCCAGAAGGAGAGTTCATAATGATGGCGGCGGAGCCATGGCAGCAGCCAGCTGGGGCAGAGAGCTTAAAGATGACCTCTTCAACAGCAAACACAGAGCAGAAAGAACAAACGAAGTAGGCTGAGGATATGAACTCTCAAAGCCCACTCCCATATTCCCTCCAGCAAGGCCCTACCTCCTAAAGGTTCTACAACTCCCCGTGCCCCCCAAACAGCATCACCAACCAGGGATCAAACGTTCACATGTGCAAACCTATGGGGGACAAGCCTCATTCAAACCACCATGCTGAGACATCAAGCAAAGGCTGGCTTTCTCTGGCTTTCTTCTCAGTGCCTTCCTTTCTGACTTACTGAAAGAATCGGTTCTGTTTTCCTGTTTCCCATCTCAGCCTGAAGAAACCCTGTGTACAAACTGGAATTCTGCAGTTTTTCTTTCTCTGATCTTCAGCCATAATGTTCACTTATTGGATGGAGACGCTAGGCTGGGAGGAATGAGCTCACCTGCACTGGAAGAGCCAAGGTGATCTCTTTTCTCCAATATATGGGTGAAACATATGGAAGTTTGCAAACTACAGTCATCTTGAATTATGTTGTTTTAGTGAAAAAGCAAAAGATGTGAACATGTACATATTCAAGGGAGGGACTGGGGAGACAAGCACTCAAAAGAGGCCAAGAGAAGGGACATAATGTGGATTCAAGAGAGGCAGGCTAATCCCAGGTGTTTGTTAGCCAACCAGGCTAGTGATCTCTTGGTTCACAGAGAAAGTCTCAGAAAAGTAAATGGGAGAAACTAAGGAAGCCATAGATGCTTCCCTCTGGCCTGTGCACACATGTATGAGCTCATGCACACACACACACACACACACACACACACACACACACACACACACAATTCAGGGGAAGGCCAGGCTATGCAAGTTCTCACAGTGAAACCATTTGTGGAAGCCTTCCAAGTTCTTCTAATAAGCCAGTCTCACTGGCTTCAGTTCTCTCTGAAGTAGAGGGACTTAGAACTCTGAAGTCATGTCTGTACATTCCTAGTGAGGCATGCTGATGAAGCCAGGGGCAAGCATGCACCTGTCACCCCTTTGCCAGACCTAGAACATGTGTGTAGATGATCATCTCATCACTCACAGCCCGTTGTCTGTGTCATCGTGATGTATCTCCCCAGCTCTGCCCATCTGGGAAGTTTTGAAGCGAAAAGGCCCAGAGGACTACAATATTTATGAAACTATTCATGTTAATCAGACTCAACTTTTTTTTTTGTCAGATTAAATAAATGGAGAAGAAAACGAAAATAAATATACCCATGATTCAGTCCTTTAACTGGTGTGTTGGGGTATGAATTCTTCTTTGAGAATTCAATGGAAGATGCAGCTTTTTTTTTCCTGGAAAATGCACATATACTACACACACACACACACACACACACACACACACACACACTTTACGAATATTTTCAGGGTTTCACACATCCTTATATCAGGCCTGTCTATGTATGGCCACTGACTAAACAGGGAGTTGGATTTTACTGAAGCAGTTTCAGGGAGGATTTTTAAAATCAGATAAAAATAAGAAGGATAGCCACTCAAGATCTCAACCCTCCAAATCCCCCAGCCTTTCAAACAGGCTGCTTTTCCCTTTACAGAGAATTCTTGGGGGTGGGAGTGGGCGGGAGCCTCCCTCAGCTCATCAAAGAGTACTATTTCTTGATTAAGCCAATGTTTACCCAACAAAAGGCGAAGAAGAATGTGGACTGGTACCTGTGTCGCCCAGTGCTGCAGGACTGGCTTTCCCAAGCTCAGGCTGGGCTTCGGCTGCCCACTGTGGCTTTACTTTCTACGTGACAGAGAGAGTCCTAATGCAGAAAAACCAGGGAGGAAGTCAGATAGTCGACAGAAAGTGCTTCCAAGCTGCTTCTTTCCTGAAGACATAAACAAAAGCTGCTCTGCCTCGGCCAGGCTTTGAGTCAAGGATTGAGCCTGGGAGGACAGGAGACAGAAAAGCTTGAAGGACTTCAGTGATTCCTCAGGCCCCAGGGGAGCCTGAGAAGGTGGGGCTGTCCCAAGTGGTTAAGGACTTCATGAACATTCCTTGAGCAGAGCTCTTCTCATTGCTCGGCTCAACCCGTGTTCTCAAAGATGGGAAGTGCTGAGTCAGCATTTGCCTCACTGATTTAGCAAGTCCTAAGTCTCTGTTACCAATATTGGCTTCAGTTCCTCAGATTCCTCACAAATTGCCCCCTCATGGTACCTTCAGGACTATGCTTACCTCTGAACTTCCCTATAGCCATAGAACCTTTCAAGAACTATGAGGAGTCAATTCTTTTACTTCCTTCTAACACCAAACCATGAGAAAATATTTTGGATGTGATAACATCTAGATAGACATAAGTATATCAACTTTTCCAAATGGAGGGAAATTCCAAATTTATTTCATGTTATTTCTGTAGAATCACAGAAAACAAAGTGTTGGCAGAATTTTACAAGGGAGAGGAAGAATTTCAGTGGCTTTACATAATACTGTCACATTATCACTTCCTAAACCTATGAGTTGTTGAAACATGTTGCAAAATGTCACCAATCATCTCCCTGTCTTATATATTAAGGAGAAAAGAGAATTTCCTAAGTTCCTGGAAAAAAGTAGAAGAGAAAAGGAACCCATGTAATTCAAGTGTCACATAAGGGAAATTGTGAATGCTTGCCTATACCAAAATCTGTTAAATGCAGGGAAGGCTTTGACAATGTATTTTAGTGCGTGGGGTTTTTTTGTTTGTTTGTTTGTTTGTTTTTGTTTTTGTTTCTGTTCTTTTTTAAAGAACAAACTTTTTTAGTGCACATTATTGAGTTGTTTTAAGATGCTCAGTGTATTGTGTAGACACTTTCTAAGCAAGAGTAGAACTTTTACATTCATAGTTCTAGCTGCTTGGAATTCCCATCGTATATGCATGTCAAGAAGTGTGTGTGTGTGTGTGTGTGTGTGTGTGTGTGTGTATGTGTAGGGACATATGCATGTATGCATGTACATGCATACACACACAGTTGATAGCTTATTCTAGGGTGCCTTTCTTTCTTTCTTTCTCTCTTCCTTCCTTTCTTCCTTTCTTTCCTTTTTTTTTTTTTTTTTTTTGACCAAATTGGATAAGTGATTATAAAGCCCACTTTGGTCAGTGCTTGGCTTTGACTTCTGCTCCAATAGCTATCACAAGTGCCATCTCAGGTGCAAGTGGTATCTCCAGGATAGGCTTGAATAAGGCAGATGTGGAGTGTTGCCTTCAAGAGCCAGATGTGAACCAGATGCTCAGTGCATATCTGATGAAGTGAGAGGTCTGCTTCCATGTGCTTTACTTCCACCACAGGGCTGAATTCTTCTCTCAGATGAGTCTTGATGGTCATGCATATTTCTATCACCGACTGGGGTCACGCTTTGAACAGGAAGATGACCCACCACATGATACTGCTCTCTACTGGTTGTTATTTAGTTTTTTAAACAAATTTTATAGTTCTGCTTGCTGGCTAGACAGCACCAAATCCCACCCCTGGTATTACAACAATCCCTACCCACACCTCCTTTTCAAACTGTGTGCCTGAGGAGCCAGTGTGTCTTGGCCCTATGTGACCTCAGCAGATGTCTCACCCAGAGTCAATCATGGAGTGGCCATCTCAAACAGATGGCTTGAGCCTTTACATTAATTAGCCAAGGGAAACCCACGCTACAATATACTACTGCCTGACTTGTGGGAAGGAAATAACACTTTCAAAGTGTCTCTTAAGGGAGTTCCTAGGGCTAGTGTGAAAGGCAGGGCAAGAGGGTGGAGAGGGGACAGAGGCTTGGCTTTGCCTGTGGGAAAGCTGTAAGTTCCCTGACAGCTTGATGCATTTCCAGGGTGGGAAATGCTGAGGAGACTCTTTCTCAGAGCATTTTGTGGGCTTCCTTGTCACACTGAGTGTTCTTTCTGAGCCTGTCTTTATTCACTCTTCTTTCTAACACACATATGTCTGGGTTGACACTCTTAATAATGAAGTCAAAATGCCCCATTGTCAGGGTTTCCAGGAAAACAAAACAAAACAACAAACAAACAAACAAACAAATAAAAACAACTGCACACAAACTGTTACAATGACCCTGGGAAAAAGAGGAAACTCAAACTGTACACAGAGAATGCTGGAAAATCCCATCAGTGTTTGCAGGGTCTCTGTAGCTACGCATCCCTGAGGCCCTCACTCTCCTTAAAGAAACATTAGTGTGCACAGTTAATGAGACCCTCCAGTGGTTGGAACTAGAGAAGCTCCACAGGAAGTTTCTTTTTGCTCACTTAGTGATGGGCTGCAGGAATACCTGGTCCTGGTCTACCCAGCCAACATCCTCCCCTGGCTCCAGTCAAGGTGGCACTGACTTCTCAACCTTGTCTAGTGAGGGCTTTTGCTTGAAGAGACACTCCAGGAAACCATCTTTGGTGGGACTGTGATCCCCAGAGTTTTATCCTTGAACATTGTGTCAGAGTTTTATCCTTGAACGATGCCTTAAGGTCAACTTAGAGTTCACGTTTTCTCTGAGATCCCAGTAGAGACAGGAAAAAAAGAAGTACCCCAGCTTTTAGGGGCAGAACATGTGACAATCAGCAGATGTCTTAGTTAGGGTTTACTGCTGTGAACAGACACCATGACCAAGGCAACTCTTACAAAAGAAAACATTTAATTGGGGCTGGCGTACAATTTCAGAGGTTCAATCTATTTTTCAACATGTCAAAAAGCATGGTAGCATCTAGGCAGACACAGTGCTGGAGGAGCTAGAAGTTCTATGTCTTGATCCAAAGACAGTAGCAGAAAACTTTCTTTGAAAGGCAACCAGGAGGAGTGTCTCTTCTGTACTGGGTGGAACTTGAGCTTAGGAGCCTCAAAGCCCACACCCACCGTGAGACACTTCCCCCAACAAGGTCACATCTAATAGTGCCACTCCCTGGGCCAAGAGTATTAAAACCACCACAGCATGAGACTCCCACACACACACCTAAGCTACTTAAACATATTGACTTTCACAAGCTGTCTTAGTCAGGGTTTCTATTCCCGCACAAACATCATGACCAAGAAGCAAGTTGGGGAGGAAAGGGTTTATTCAGCTTACTTCCACATGGCTGTTCATCACAAAGGAAGTCAGGACTGGAACTCAAGCAGGTCAGGAAGCAGGAGCTGATGCAGAGGCCATGGAGAGATGTTCCTTACTGGCTTGCTTCCCCTGGCTTGCTCAGCCTGCTCTCTTAGAGATCCCAAGACTACCAGCCCAGGGATGACACCACTCACAAGGGGCCCTACCCCCTTGATCACTAATTGAGAAAATGTCCCACAGCTGGATCTCATGGAGGCACTTCCCCAACTGAAGCTCCCTTCTCTGTGATAACTCCAGCCTGTGTCAAGTTGACACACAAAACCAGCCAGTACACAAGCTGAGCACATTCCATTGACACCACAGAAATCATTACCATGAGATATATGGACAAGCTCAATCTGGACACAGAGAGAGCTGTGTAGCACCCCATTTATCTGCCTGTACAGCCATACTTCTCAGATAATGCTAAATGACCCCTTTTCCGATGACAATGTCATTTTTATTTCCAGAAAATACACACCCGTAATCTGCCTACCTTGAGGTCTAGTTAACATTTTGTCTTTGGAGTTGATATTAAACTATCTATAGTTTAAAGGTTGAGTATGGATAGACCTTTGGCAAGTCACTTAATCTCTTGCATCATCGTGAAATCAGCATACCATTAACTCTCTTGCTAAGTAGTATGAATAGTAGAGTTAATGTCTGAAAACCACCTGCAGTAGAAGAGGCATTGGATTGGAAATAGTCACAGCAGGCTGTCGTGATGCAATCTTATGATGAAAATATCTCTTACATCCTAGCTTTTGCATCCAAAGTTAATAGTAAACCCCAAGGCCACTTACAACTGCTCTGTGTTGGGTGTGGTGGTGTATCTCTTTAAGCCCAGCACTCCGGAGGCAGAGGCAGGAGGATCTCTGCTTCAGTGGCTTTCAGATGATGCAAGAATTCCTAGAGCTCTTGCATGAAGTTCCAGGACAATTCACAACAGTGAAATATTTCACCTACTAATATTTGACCTACTAATCTCAGAGACCTAAAGGGTACAGTTGGAACTCAAAAGCTAGGAAAGCATGCTCACAATAGGAATGAGACGGGTTCTTCATGCTGGAGTCTGCTGATGGGAGTTTTGTATATTTTCTAAAGCTCATCTCAAATTCACCTCCTCCATGAAGCTGCACATGATTCTGTAAAATGGGAATGAGTTGATTTTTTTTGTTTGTTTGCTTTTTGAGACAGGGTTTCTCTGTGTAGCCTTGGCTGTCCTGGAACTCACTCTGTAGACCAGGCTGGCCTCGAACTCAGAAATCCACCTGTCTCTACCTCCCAAGTGCTGGGATGAAAGGCGTGCGCCACCACTGCCCGGCATGAGTTGATTCTTAACTGAAAATTGTCAGTGTTACTTCCACAGTGGTCACCTGGGCAATTGCTCCTCCACTTAATCCTCCCTGACCTCAAAGCTCAAGTATTCTCCTCTTTTCTTCTACAATAATTAAAACTCTCAAAACTCATAACTTCCATATCAACTGTTTCTTCGATGATGAAACTAATGCCTGTACAACTACACCCCATGGCTTTGCACCTGGTATACTAGAAAATCCAACTTTACTGACTAAGGCAGCAATTATCTTTATATGACGTACTGTTTTAAAAACACGGTCATGGCTTTTTGAAATCTCTCTCTTTAACACAGTCCTAATTTCCCTCTCGGTGACTGGTGGGAAGGAACTGGCGGTGGTTTGCTTCAAATGACTTGATTGGAAGTTTCTGTGACGGTATGCAACTTTGGATGTAAGATAAACATAGCTCTGTGTCTTTTTGCCACTTGCTCCTGAAATGCTCGCTCTGGGTGGGAGGACTGGTAACCACGAAGTCTGAGAACAGTCAAACTGCCTAGGGAGCACTCACATGGGGAAAACCACATGGGTGAGCCTCTCCCCGGCACATCTTCCAGGGCCAGTCCAAGCCTGTGGAAGACAGCAGCCCTGTAATATTGTGACCATAATGACTGGAGACGTGCTAACCCAGGACATCCCAGATAAGCTGCTACATAACATCCAATCCATACAGACTGAGATAACCAGTACTCCTTGTTTGCATATACCTGTTTACAATTTTTAAGTTAACATACAAGATGTTAGGTATTATGGTATTACTGAGCAAAGTATATTTTAGTAGATTCCCCTTCCCACCTTTCCCACCCTCGCATCCCCTCTCCCAGTCTCCTTTTGTAACCCCAATCTCTTTTCCACTTTCATATCACATATACCATCCTCCCCACATCCTTCTTCAACATTTTTAAAAAACCCACTCTTGGTCTCCATTATGGTGGGCTATAGTTTGTTTCATAGCAATTGGCAACTAAGACAAACTTGTACACATAAAAACTTAGTGAGGATTTTAACACAAGGTGTTTCTTTCCTGGGTTCCTCGGAGACAGAAAGTGCTAGTGTGTCAGTATGGAGCACAGTTCAGGGAAGCAGGTATGCTGGAAAGAAGGAAAAATGGAGAACAAATCCTAGATAGAGCGCATTTCTGAGCTGGCCCCTGGCTGCCCTCAATTACGTTCAATGTTTTATCACGTGGGACTGATTCTGAAAGACATCCCAGGTTAATAATTTGTTCGGGGAAAGGAAGTGAAAAGAATGTATCCATCAACTCCATTCTTTTTAGTTAAGGCCCTTAGCAAGACATCACCTCTCATTAATCCCTGAGTATATTTTATGATGGTCTCAATTGGCTTCTTGTCACTAGAAGAAAAATATATGACATACTCAGCTTATAAAGCAAAAAGGTTTATTTGGCTTGTAAACATAGGTTTAGGTCCACGACCAGTTGGCTGGTTGCTTTTGGACTTGTTAAGCACATGGTAAAGTAGAACCATTCAACTCATGACCAGGAAGCTAAGGAGAGGAGAAGAGGCTGTAGCACCATGATACTCTTCGAGGGCATGGCCCCAGTGGCTCTCCAAGTCACACAACCTCCCAGCAGAGCCATTCCTGGGACCAAGATTGTGTGCGTGTGTGTGTATGTGTGTACATGTTTGTTTGTTTTAACATAATTTTTTTCAATTGAATCTTTGGGAATTTCATGCCATGCACCCAACCCCACTCATTTTTCAGTCCTTCCTTATCTTCCCTACACCCTTAGAATTCCCCCACCACTGAAAAGAAAAAAGAAAAAATTAAAAATAGGGCAACAACCTACTTCTCTATTAACTGCAGCCCTCTGTACACTTATGGTTCCTCTCTGTTTTCCACACTTCTCTTGTTCATTGTTGTGGCATTGGAGACCATGGCTTTTTTGTTTTTTGTTTGTTTGTTTGTTTTCGAGACAGGGTTTCTCTGTATAGCCCTGGCTGTCCTGGAATTCTCTAGACCAGGTTGGCCTGGGGGGCTGTGTTTCATCATGCAATATACACTTTTGCCCAAATAGCCTTACTTGAGAATACTCACTGTAATGAGTCATTGGTCTAGTTCAAGGTCTCTGGCTTCTGCTATGCTACCAATACCAAGCCCTCATAAAGATTCTCAGATATCTTGCTGTTGCTCTGAGTCATGGAGATCCTGACATAGATGGGGAAGATGTTGGGGTGGGCCAACTCAAAGCCCTGGATCTGGTCTGGGTGGTAGATGAGTTGTTCAGCCTGCCAGCACTCCAGTACTCATGCCACCAAGGTCAGCTCTCCCACACAGTCCCAGAGAGGGGCAGGGCTAGTTCTTCTTGCTCTCATATGCCCACGGCCTCTGGGGCTGGCTCTCCTACTCCCACACTGTTAGCACAAGCTCTCCCATTTCCTCACCACCAGGGCCAGCTTTCCCAGGCTGCTCAGGTGAGGGGTAAGATCAGCTATCTTGTGTCCATGTCACTGCTGGTGCCACCATGTGGTAGCTGGTCAGAACCAGCTCAGTGTGGCCACCAGACACCAACATGGCTTCAGTGGTAACACAGGGCCATGCACATCAATACAGACCCTGGCTTCAGGAGGGCCATAGACCCAGATATGGCCTTCTGTGACAGCATGGGGCCCCAACATCACCATGGCCTCAGGTGGCATCACAAGCCTCTCATATCAGGCTGTCTTCACTTCTGTGGAGTCTCTAGTTCCACTTACATAGTGTGCAACCTCCTTCTCTTCCCCTCCCATCTCTCCACAGCATACTTGCTCGCTTCTGCCACACTAGCCCCACAAACTTGGGATGAAGTTTTGAACATAGACTTTTGGGATCATTTAAGATCCCTATATAGGACACCCATGTCACATGACTCAGAATGTACAAGGAAGCTCCAAGGAATCCACTACTATGCTAAGCAGGGGACACTGCAGTGCTACGCTCAGTTGTAGTTTCCATAAAACTGGTAACCAAGGAGTACCTGGAGCAAAACAATCGTGAAGGCTCTGATTGGCAGGGCCGAGAGGCTCGGGGGGCCACACAGCAAGGTATCCAGCTGACAGATGGAACAGCATAGTCACTACAAGTATCCACATAACTTGAAAAGGATAAGATCAGAAGTATAACTGGCCAGGAATATCCTCAATCAGCCAAACTCTAATCAAAGAAACTCAGACATAACCTTGGGGACTCTATCAAGTAAATTCAGATGCTTAAGTAGTAGAATTATTTCCTATCCAAAGATGCCAGTGTTAAGAGAAATGAAAGCTCTTATGGAGGTGATTATGGAATGGAAGTCCAGCAAGAAGGGAGTAGGCAGTGGCTCCCTTCCAGGTCCAGGTGGGAGAAGGGTACCATGACTCTGTGTGTGTGTGTGTGTGTGTGTGTGTGTGTGTGTGTGTGTGTGTGTGCATCCAATGAGGTACACACACTGAGAATGAAATTGACTCTGTCCCACAAAGTTTAGTGCACCAGGCATTAGGAATCCATGTAGCCTGGTCCTCATCTCAATTCATGTCCCCAGATAACTGTGTCTTTGTTGTCATCTTCCCAGATAAGCCTCCCAAAGGGAGAAAGTGTTTTAAAGCACACAGAAGAAAATCAAAATCACACAACAATTCCTCCCAGCCAGGAAGCAAATACTCTATCACTCACTTATATAATTAACTGCTGGTGCTTTTCTCTGCTTGTCTCCCAGGTGATCAGCCAGCCTTCTGCCATGAGACCCAACTCATCTTCTCTCCTCTTTTCTCCAAGCCACATACAGGCTTCTACACCAACATCAGGGAAAGAGGCAAGGTTAGTCTAAGCTGCATGTACAGACATGCATGCCGTGGGTGGTGTGTAGAAGCAAGACTCCTCCAACAACTTCCAGAAGTAAAAATTTCCCAAGAGGTCCCACTCCAGATGTACATCGGAATCTCCGGAATCTCTGAAGTCGTTTTTCTCTCAAAGTCATTTGTGTCTGAGCCCTGCTCCAGTCTTCTGACTTAGATGCGTAAGTTCAAATATCTCTGTGCAAATACACGACATGAAATTGACAACACCTTCCTCCTGTCTTATGATTAGAAAGTTTTCTGTCCAGAAAGTAACTGGATATTTAAAACTAGCTTATTTTTTTAATTAATGCTTAGAATAATGACATGTAATGTTTTCTGCGGAATTGTGATCTGAGCATCCCTTGGCCATTTGGAATTCAATACAAAATTCCCAAGCCTATTATTGCACACCCAAAGATCTCAATAAAGGCAGCAGCCATCGCTTGAGTCTTTTCAGCTACAAAACTGAAGGTGAGCCTGGAGCAGGGATGGCTGTCAGGCATCTCAGCACACAAAGCCACTTTGACTTCTTTCTCTCTCTTACTGACTCACTGACAATGCGTCTAACAAGAGCACCCAGTAGAGAGGACACTGTGAACATCACATGGCTTACAATTTTCGCATTTCAGAAAGACCTAGAAAATGGAAATGCAGACTATCCAAAGGCCTACAAGTACACTACATCTCCCCACTGTATAGACTTGTTTTCTATTGCCAATGTCACTTGTGTGTCACCTGTAGTGACATATACTGTTCATCCTCAAAAATCCCTGAGGTAGCAAATGTCCCGTGGGGTCACCTTCTCCGTCAGCAGATTCAGCATCACAGAATTCTAGAACAGCAAAGCTGACAGAAATCCTCCTAGGGACAATATAAGTGTTGGCATTTCTAGAGGGCTTACCATGGCTCAACCACTTCATATATATTAGTTTACTTAATCGTTTTGCTAACTCTGCCATGGAGGTTTTGCAATTTTCTTAGTTTAGATGGAAAAAAAAACACCTGAGTCTTGGAAAGGGACAAGATTTATTCAAGGTTACAGGCAGATAACCCCAGTCCGCAGTATCTAAGCAGTGTTTCTGAGTGTTAGGAATGTGTACAAGGCAGGTTACCCAGAGGCGTAAGAAAACTATGATTCAATGCAGTCTATCGTGTTCACTCCAGCAGCAGATACACTACGTGTGAACAACACAGAGAAGTTTAGTATAGCCCCTGTGCAATGATGACACAAATACAGGAAGTGTTCCTTATTTTTAATATCTTTATTTATAAAATAAAATAGATAGCATGTCCTCTGAAGTGAAGCCTTTATTCAAGGACAAATAATCTAAAATCATTTTATTATGTAAGCATGAATGCATTATGAAACATTACAGATTTTGTCTAAATTTGAAGATAAAGTATGAAGCTTTTTAAAGATTTATTTATTTATTTTATGTATATATGAGCACACTGTAGCTCAGGCCCAAGGATTTATTTATTATATACATAAGTACACTGTAGCTGACTTTAGACATACCAGAAAAGGACATCAGATCTCATTATAGATGGTTGTGAGCCACCACGTGGTTGCTGGGATTTGAACTCACAACCTTCAGAAGAATAGTCAGTGCTCTTACCCACTGAGCCATCTCACCAGCCCAAAGTATGAAGCTTTAAGAAAGACATTCATATAGAAAGCTACTTCTGGTTTGCCTCTGACTCCAGAGAGTTCTGCCTAGAGAAGATGCATAGAGAAGATGCTGGTACAAAGATCTGAAAGCCTGGCCAGAGGCCTTCTGTTTCTACCTAAACAGAATTTAGGAAATTTTGCCTCCAGTGGAGGAAGGGAAAATGATGCATTATTATATTTTGTTGGGAGGATTCAATGCCCATTATTGAAGAATATGAATCATATAACTCCATGGGTTGTCAAGCCCCTTTCCCCTTTACAAAGCTTTCGAGTGTAGCAATAACCATCTGTCACTTGATGAATGAGCCAGAGGCAAACTTACCACACCCTTAACCCCTACCCTGTGCCACTTGTAGCCTTCCCTACTTAGACTCTCCTTCTCGCAGGGGAGGCCTTCTTGTCTACGAAAACAGCCAGCACCATCCTTGCAATGGTTCTAATCAATAGACACCGAGTTCTCAGTTGGTGGACCTGTTTATGTAGCGCTCAAGGCCTGGCATCCCTCCACAGAGTAATCACAGAATACTGAAGAAGATGAGTGGAAAGAGTATAACAAGCCCTCACGTCAGTCAAGTCACTGTGTTGGCTACTTTCATCAACTTGACACAAGTTAGGGTCATCTCGGAAGAAGGAACCTCAATTAAAAAAATGTCTCCATCATATTGGCAAGTCTGTGGGACATTTTTAGACTAATGATTGCTATGGAAGTGCCCAACCCAACTTTGTTAAGTAGCACCCATGGGTAGGTGACCCTGAAGCGTAAAAGACAGTAAAGTGAGCAATCCAAGTTGGCTAGACAGTATGCGACATTCCTCCTTAGCCTCCCCTTTAGTTCCTGCCTTGAATTCCTGCCCTGACGTTCCATGATGCTACAACAATGGGCTGAAATAAATCTTTTTCTCCTCAATTTGCTTTTGGTGGTAACGTTTACCAAAGCAATAGAAATCAAACTAAGACAGTTGTGCACACCATGATCTGACATCTTGATATCAAGTGAAATCAAGAAACCTGCCAAACAGGCAGAGAAAGGTATGGTCTGGTAGGACTATGGAAGGAGACTGTGACCTTGAAGACACAACGCATTCTCTCTCTCTCTCTCTCTCTCTCTCTCTCTCTCTCTCTCT
>JADRCD010170913.1:0-25531 GCA_019843815.1 Montemys delectorum
GTTTTGTATTTAGTAGAGTTTAAAATCTTGGCTCTTACTGTGGTACAAACCCAAAATAAGAACAATTTTTAGACATTAGATTTCATTGTAATAAGGCTATACTTCAAAGACCCTCACATCACCAAAGGATTTTACCTCCACCGTAGCTAAGCTGAGAGTTGATAGTTCTGCTGCACCAAGAAATGAATTGTAGGCTCGATTTTTGGATACAGACTTCCTGCTATGGTCAAAGCTATTTGACTTGAGTGAGTGACTATTCTCAGCCCACAGAGAACAGGTTACATTCTTTAAGAAATGGTGTAGGTATTAAGATGGTTTGTCCATAAAGTCATTCACCAACTGATTCAATGAACAAGGGTTCTGCTTGGAGGGTGGCACGGACATTGGGTGAGGGTAAGAATTTGGTTCATTAGCTGTGATAATTTGGAAAAGCATTCATCTCAAAGAAAGAGTAATTTATAAAGTCCTTTTCTTCAAACTTGATACAAGAGTTACAAATGTCAGGCAAAGCATTCAGTCTCACTTTTTGTTGTTCTCTTACAAGCAACCTCCCTAGTTAATGATCTATGTTTCTTTTGGGTATATAAACACTTTTGAAATATACAAGCTGTTCTGAAAACCACAGTATAGTGTAAAGACATGAAATAAACAATACTACTAATAGAGAGGCTGAGACAGGAGAAGCAAGATTTAAAGACCTTTAGGTGGAAAACAACAAAAAATGTCACAAACAAACAAGCTGAAAGTGTATATAGATTGTACAATATTAAACCTATTTCTTCAATTACCAAATTAGAGAGACCATTGGATGACAATCAACAAATTTCTAATTCCTCATATTATTGGATTTCAATCAATTAGGATATGTTGGTAATATTTGTTTTCATATTAACATATTAAGAAAAAGTAATTGTCACTTCCTGTTGTTTTTTATGTAAGAGGTGGAATTAGGTTTGTGTGGATTTGTTGAAAGATTACCTTCTTGCTTCTTCTGGGGTGTCGTTTTGCTCCTTATGTTGATGTTTTCCATCTATTATCCTTTGTAGGGCTGGGTTTGTGGAAAGATATTGTGTAAGTTTTGTTTTGTCATGGAATATCTTGTTTTCTCCATCTATGGTAATTGAAAGTTTTGCTGGGTACAGTAGCCTGGGCTGGCATTTGTGTTCTTGTAGGGTCTGTATGACATCTGCCTAGGATCTTCTAGCTTTCATAGTCTCTGGTGGGAAGTCTGGTGTAATTCTGATAGGCCTGCCTTTATATGTTACTTGACCTTTTTCCCTTACTGCTTTTAAAATTCTTTCTTTGTTTAGTGCATTTGGTGTTTTTATTATTATGTGATGGGAGGAATTTCTTTTCTGGTCCAGTCCATTTGGAGTTCTATAGGCTTCTTGTATGTTCATAGGCATCTCTTTCTTTAGGTTAGGGAAGTTTTCTTCTATAATTTTGTTGAAGATATTTATTGGCCCTTTAAGTTGGAGGTCTTCACTCTCTTCTATACCTATAATCCTTAGTTTTGGTTTTCTCATTGTATCCTGGATTTCCTGGATGTTTTGGGTTAGGAACTTTTTGCATTTTGCATTTTCTTTGACTGTTGTGTCAATGTTTTCTATGGTATCTTCTGCCCCTGAGATTCTCTCTTTCTATCTCTTGTATTCTGTTGGTGATGTTTGCATCTATGATTCCTGATTTCTTTCCTAGGTTTTGTATGGCCAGGGTTGTCTCTCTTTCTGTTTTCTTTATTGTTTCTATTTCCTTTTTTAGATTCTGGATGGTTTTGCTCATTTCCTTCACCTGTTTGATTGTGTTTTCCTGAAGATCTTTAAGGGATTTTTGTGTTTCCTCTTGAAGGGCTTCTAGCTGTTTACCTGTGTTCTCTTGTATTTCTTTGAGAGTGCTATTTATGTCTTTCTTAAAGTCCTGTATCATCACCATGAGAAGTAATTTTATATCTAAATCTTGCTTTTCCGGTGTAATGGTGTGTCCAGGACTTGCTATGGTGGGAGAAGTAGGTTCTGATGATGCCAAGTGACCTTGGTTTGTGTTGTTTATTTTCTTACGTTTGCCTCCTGCCATCTGGATATCTCTAGTGCTACCTGCCCTTGCTAAATCTGACTGGAGCCTGTCCTTCCTGTGATCCTGGTTGTGTCAGAACTCCTCAGAGTCAAGCTGTCTCTGTGATCCTGTAATTGTGGAATCCTGTGATCCTGGGCTTGTTAGGTCACTTGGGAGTGGAGCTTCCTCTAAGTGTTGTGGGACTGGCTGCAGAGCTTGCACCCAAGGTCTACTCTGGACACCAGCCCAGACAGACCGGAAGGAACCTGAGTCACTGGGCTGTTAGAGTTCCTGTGTGCCTGGTCCCACTGGTCCCAGTTACTCCCAGTGTTGGGACAGATGTTAGTTCCTCCTCACCTCTGATCCTGGGTGTGTCAGAGTGCCTGTCAGTGGAGCTTCCTCTGGGTGTTGTGGGACTGGCTGAAGAGCTTGCGCCCAAGGTCTGCTCTGGACACCAGCCCAGACAGACCGGAAGGAACCCGAGTCACTTCTTTGGTTCAATGTTGATGACTTGTTTTGGGTTTTGTTTTTCCTTGCAGTGTCTGACAGTTCACTTTTCCTTTCCAAAACTTGCTTGTCCTCAGCTTCCCAGATCTTCTCTGTTTCTGATTGTGCTTCCTCAGGGTTTCTGTGGATGTCCCTTTCAGGCATGCTGAAATACAAGGCTCCTCCAGACCATGCCTCTGGCAGCCTTCTCTTGTGCTTCCTACAGTTTATCCTTGTTCCTGCCTCCTGACTGTCCCTTTTCTGCAGGTGACTCACAGATCAGCATTTCTTTCTCCAGCACTGTTTAGAGCTGACATGTTTCTGGATGGCATCTTGCCAAACTATTGCTGACCTCAGTGTCCTCAAGGACAAGTTCCTTCTTCAGTCCCCTGGCCACCAAGAGCAGGACCAGGAATTCTCGAATCTTCTTCAACTATTCTTTTTTTCCACTAGACAGTTCTAATGTCCTAGTTTCTTCTTGGATGTCTCTGTCTACATTTCTAATCTTTGTTCCTACCACAGTTCGTGTGATTGATATCACACCTGATAGAATCATAATATTCACGAATTTCCATTCTTTTCCTTTCAATTTTCATTACTGGTCCTTAAAAATGCAACTGGAAACATGCTTTTCTATGATCAAAATCCTGTAGCAGAGGAGAAATCCTGCCCACAGAGGAAAGAGCACAGATACCTTGCTGTCTTCAAAGCTGTCTGTCATCAGCTCATAAACTAATTCCAGTTTATTCTTCATGTCTGACCTGCCCTGCAGCCTCTCAGGCCAGAACTACATCCTTCCTATCTTCCTTTATTAATTTATGCATTTAAAATCCATACTTATTATTTTCTCATCATTTTCTTGCCAATTTGGGGAGAATCACAATGCAAAGCTTATTCTTTTTTGAATAATCAAATTTTCTCTCAACAAAACTTCTCAGAACTTTGATAGTCATGGGGGGAGGGAAGCAGAGAGGAAGCTGCAGGATGGTGAACACAGTTAAGGAGCCAGCTCATTAGCCTCATACATTAGGTGTTAAGTGGAGCACGGTGCACTAGACGTGATGGTGGGTAAGGAACTAATCAGGACTGATATCCGAGTTACATGGCACCAATCATACCTAAATGCAACTGGAAGTTACAAATACAGGGAGAGATGGTGCTTGAGACGAAGAAGCAGCCCTAGGAACACAGAGGTAAGATGCAGGTCTCCCTACCAGTGAGACACAATGAGGGTAGAAAGGGTGAATATCAAACTCAGTAGGACACCTGCCTGCTCAATTAAGACAAGCTTATCTTACCAAGCCTCAACCTTGTTGACATCCACAAGATTCATGTTCCAATTCCCAAGAGTAGATAGGTAGTCCAGGGGTTGATAGAGAAGCTAAGTGATGGCACAAAACTCTATATTCCTCTGCTCCAGGGGCTGTCCTTATTGGGTGTGCTGTTCATCTTTAGTCTCATTGCTTTGCAGTTTTCAACATTTTAAGTTTATGCTCCAGCTACCAATAATATGGCGGTTCCAGTGTCTCTTAAAGAGGTTTGATTGCCGTACCAGGAACAGCTTCATGTGGACATATTAACCTTGTAATGGGAAGAAAGAGAGACAGAATAGGTAATCAATTTTTTATTAAGTTCGAATCCAGCTGTGAACTCTTGAACCCCAGCAGCCTTCTTCCTAGGTGTGATTTTGAGTGCAACGCATTGCACATTAGAGAATAGTTCTTGGAACTCTGTCTGGATATGATATATGCTTTGTTCTGTTGTTCAAGGAAAGTCATGTGTGTTGTCCAAGTACCCCCTACCCCCATTCCAGAGAGATGTTGAAAGTTACATGACAATAACTAGGGGCATATGATCCCTCAACAGGGTGATTGTGCACAATGTGTGCAATAGTATACTATGCCACATCTTTCAGGGTTGGAGAACTACTGTGCAAGTTGCTTTTCACACCTGGGATCAGAATCGGAATTAGGATTATACTTTCTTCTCATATTCTATACGTCAAGGAGAAATGCATGTTTGTCATGGATATTCTTATAGTTTGATACTATTTTCATTAGCCAACCAGGAGAGATTTCTCCAAAAAAAAGGTGCTAGGAAACAATATAATTTTTATAGGTCAAATTTGCAAGAAAATACAAAAGATAAAGAAATATAAACATTTCATCATTTCATAATAGTTATTGCCTGATTCCTTTTGAATTTTTATGTACCAATTCCCTAAGCAGAGAAATCATTGCATTCTTCCAGAGCTTATTCAGCTTTTGTAGGCCTTTCTTCCTCACAGCCAATCAGTGCAGACTTCTCTGGAAAAAGCAACTCATTATGATGGATTTTCAGTATGAGGCAGCTCTCCGATATAGTGAGCACTGACTGTTATGGGCTGAATATAAAATATCTCCACAAAAGACTCATGTGTTAAAGGCCTGTTCCCCACCTGGTGGTACTTGGATGCTAAGGACTTTGGCCTAATCAATGAATTAATCTCCTGCTGGAGTTATGATTAAATGGCATTGTTGGGAGCAGGAGGTGGTTGAGGAAGGTAGGGGTCTTAAGGGGATGCCTTGGGAAGATATCTTTTGTCCCACCCCCCCTTCTTATCTCTTTCTGTTCCTGGATACCATGAGATTACCAGCTTTTCTCTTCACCCTTCTTTCTGGGACAATCCACTTTTCAACAATCCTGGAAACAATAGAACAATCAGATCACGAACAATTCATTTTTAGGGTATTAACTTAGCCTGGAAAGTTTTTTTTTTTTTTTTTTATTAATGCAATAGATGAAGGTGAAGTTTGCATGGTTCATAGACAGAGGCCTTCAGATCCCCATTTACAGATAGATAATGTGATATTTTCTTGTAGGCATGTATTTTGACTCTTTTGTAATATACCCCTTCCTGTTATTTGATTAAGTAATAACAACAATTCCTGTATTTGCAGGAGTCCTAAGAGGCTTCCTGCTTTCTCTCTTACTTTGGAGATTAGGTATGAATATCTTTATATTCTGCCAGGCATTTCCAACTGTTAGGAACACAAAGGATGATTTGATATGCAGTTCGTATGTCCCTTTGATAGTCATAGCCAGCTCCCTAGACACAAAGAAAGTCTAGAGACCCAAGACAATAGACAGTTCTAGAAAACACAGGTACAAGAACCCATACTTCTTTTAAGAATTCAATTTTAATAAAAAATATGTATGTGTGTGTCCATGCTGTGTGTGTGTGTGTGTGTGTGTGTGTGTGTGTGTGTGTGTGCCTGTGGATGCCAGAAGAGGGTGTTAATGCCTTGAGCTGGAGTTACAGGTATTTGTGAGCTCCTCTGATCTGGGTGTCCAGGTCCTCTGGAAGAGTAGCAAACCCTTTTAACTGCTGAGCTATCAATCCAACCTCCCATACTTCCCATACCTTGACTTGTCAGTATGTTGTGAGTATATATAGGTAATACAAACCACACACCATTCATTTTCATTAAGCACATTTTTGCTTACTCATCTGTGACCCAACAGAACAGGCCTAGCTCAATTTCTTTTTGGTAACTATAGTATTCAACAATTACTTTTGTAGCTTAATTTTTTTTTAGGCCTACTTTGTGAGCATTGCTTCATTTTGTATGAAGATATCAGACTGTACTATGCTATTTCCCATGAATATCCTGATGTTAGAAACTTTCTTACATCAAAGCACTTCATCAGCTCTACTATACCCTAAACTGGTCTAAATTCTCCAAATGGAGAACTTTCATAATGACTTCAGCATTTTGAGTTAAAAGTCTTTGTTCTATTATTTCACTGTTACTCTAGGAGATAGTGAGCATGTGGTTTGGATCACAACATATGCACATATCTGAGGAATGGAAACAAACTATAAAACTCTTTTGGAGTCTGGAAAGGTGTGAACAATGTATGCCACCTACACTGGGATCCTGGACATCCTTCATCATGGACCACTCCTTCTGTTATACCCTGGAGCACACTAGCTGGATGGCATGTGGACCAATGCTTGATCAAGCGCTTAGAAAGATTCATCTCAGATGAGAATGGGCAGCACACCCAGGGGATGAAGTATATAAGAAGAAAATGAAAAATTTTGGTTACAGGGGAAACATTTCAAAACACCTAACAATGTGCTTTCAAATAGAGTAAAATAATGGCTTGTACCAAAATACCGCTTGTTCTAACTACCTCAACTTGCACAATATTCATGATTAAGTGGCAGAGCAGGTTTCAGTTCTATTTCTTCAGGTCTCTAGACTGCTCAACACGACCCTGAGTGTGCTTGGCTACTTTTAAAGTATTTGATTCAGAATAGTTAAAAATTTCTTCCAGGAACCAATGCCAAGAGTTTCAGGCAAAGCATATTAGTAATATTTTTAAAAGATTGTTGTGAAGTGTTTCCAAGTGGGGAAGATTTGAACACTCATAACCAAACCCAGGTGCATACTTACACAACCAGTTTTATTTTTATTATAAGGAAGGGAAATAAGAATCATTGAAATTCATACTTGACCATGAAATCCCTAATTTTAGTCTTTAATTATTTTGCCTTCCAATATTTTGCAAAAAAAAAAAAAAAAAATGCTCCAAACTTGCGCACCAGAATTAAATAAGCTCTATTTCTTTTTTAAAAAAACATGTCTTTGGTGAAGTATACTTTGTATTCATAGTCATGATGAAATGAGCAACTTTACATGTATGGAGAGTCTTCCAGGTGATTCAAATGCTCCATGGTACTAAAGGTTTTGTCTGTGAGTCTGCTGGTCAATCTAGCATCTACTTATCAATTGCTTTATTTAGGAAACTTTGGTTTAACTTGGGTCCCAAACCACACAAAATCTATCTCAACTCTGGCCCCAGCCTTTAAACACTAAATAGTAAGTATCCGTGCAGAGTCATTTCTGACATTCTACTCTTTGGACACTCTGCTCTTTTGTGTAATCAGCAATGTATGTGCTCTTCATAGCTAATAGGCTTGACAATGTCATATCAAAAATGAGAGCCAGAGGTATAGCTCAAGGCCAAGCATGTGCTTAGCCTGTATAAGGTACTGGGTTTAATGCCCAGCTCCTAACTTAAACCAAATCTGAAACTAACAACAAAACAAGAGCAGTCAGAAGCACATGCTTACTGTAATGTCTAAATGTGTTGAGGATTTCTCTTGGGCCCAAGCCATGTTTTTACACGCTTCGTATGACAAACTTGTAGAAAACACTACAGCTTAACTTTGTTTTGATAATTGGCAGAGTGAGACACTTGAACAATCAGTGTTGTATGCTTATATTAGTTAGACCCTTTGGCAATTTTATGCAAACATAGTATCCTGGTTATTTTCCTGTCACTGTGCCATAAAATACCATACCAAAAACAACTCACAGGAGATATTTCAAAGTATGGTTCCAGAGGGTGTGAGCCCTTTATGGTAGCCAGCCTTAGAAGAAAGTGGAGGCACAGCAGTAGGATCAGGAAGCTGAGCAACTGCTTTCTCAACCTTGAGCACAAAACAGGGAGATGGAGATGGAAATAGTGTAAGGCCCTGTAATCTCAAAGTGCACCCCCAGTGATATACTTTCTCCAGCAAGGCTGCATATTAGAATCTTCCTTAAATAGTGTCATCAAATGAGGACCAAATGTTCAAATCATAAAGCCTATGAAATACCTTTCTCATACAAAATATCATGTATAGCTTTCAGGCTCGTATTTGCCAATATGAAAACTATCAAGTTACCCCTGCCTCTCTCTCTCCCTTTCTGGTTGTTTCTGATGATGAATATGTATTGAAAATTTTTTTAAATATAGTGAAGACTTACATGGCACCCTGTATGTATTAGGTCCCTTTGGTAATGAAAATCCATGAATTCTGAATGCTAAGGGTCCTGTGAAGTTTTGATTTCCATTTCCACACTTTACATTATGTAGATTAGCATTTATAAATAAACAGCTATCTCCCAGAACTCTCTGATGGACAGAATAGCCATTTCTTATACCCATGTAACATGGGAAGTCAAGTGTCTTTCTACAAAATTGGTGACTTGAGTCTAGATTTTTGATGAATCAAAAAGAAAATGAAGTACAGGAATTTGAAGTAACTTAGTCAATGTTACATGAAGAACATCCCAAGAGTCTGGGAGAGGAATGTTTCAGTATGCATCTGACTTCACAAGAGACTTATCCCTTCCAAATTCACAGGATTAAGGCATTAGCACACCCTGTGAGGACATCTGGTCAACCTGCTAACTCTGATCTGGTATACATAGGAGCTGGGGATTCCAGGAACAGGTTTCAATGGAAGATTTTTGGTCATTATAACCTAGTTTCTTTCATGCAGTTAAAAAAATCTAATATATTTTGTGTAATAGTGATACTTTAAAGAATTTTTTTTTAAAATTAACTTTGTGATTCCAGTTATCCTTACTTCAAAAATGGTAGCAAGAACAGGCGAATTTTAAAGTTAACTATTTATTTAAATCAGAGAAGGCTAAGATCTACATTTCAAAATATTTTAAGATAATGTAGCTTACTGTAGTTATCTAGTTTTGTGAAGAGAAAATGCCTAGGGTAAAAAGAGACTGATTTTTGTTTGTTGGACTTAAAATACAAATGAGTTTCTTAGGCAAGCAAAGAGCAAGCTCACCTACTGAAGGGGGATGCTAAGGTCTTATCCCCCAATTGGTTCTTGATTTGTCAGTAAAAAAATAGCTGGGAGCTAATTGATGGGTGGAAGGTACAGGTGGAACTTCTGGGTCCCAGGAGGAAAAGGTTGATGTAAGGAAGGAAAATAGAGGTCTTTCTGCCATGCTTTGGAGGAAGAAGAATGCAACAGCCATGTGAGGTCTTAGGGGAACTGGGACCTATGGCCTCTGCTACAAATGGGTGGCCAAGGATGTTTGGCTGGGGCTAGATGGGACTAGCCACTAAGCTTAGGGCAATTGGAGGGACAGAGATAATAAATTGGTAAGGGCACACTTTTCTGGGTGGGAGATAGTAATGCCTAGCAATTGTGTCTAGAAGGCTATTTATAAAGTAACAAACAGTGTGTGTGTGTGTGTGTGTGTGTGTGTGTGTGTGTGTGTGTGTGTCTTTTATCCGCAGATTCAGGGAAGCTGGGAGAGGACTGGTAGTGAGGTCACCTCCCAGAGCAAAAGGTGTTTAGAACTAACAGAAAGCCAGGTGGGGGGATGGTGACTGCTGTTCACGGAGCAAAGACAGTATCGACAAAACTATATGAAACAGCCTACTTATATAATTAAAACCAAGTGGGAAATAAGACAAAGGCACACAGGTGGCTATTACGTTGTTGGATGTTGCCAAAGGGCAGAATGAATTGGCCTGGGGCCAGATGGGCTTGATCAAGAATGCACATCTGGATACTTGGACCCTTGGTTAACCACATGACCATGCCTATCCTTGTCTATGCAAAGAAAGGTCTAAATATACAGAGCTAAACTGAGCAGAGCTAGCTCAGTCCTTTCCCTTCAAATGATCTAATCTGATAAGTCTCAGTGCAGAGAATATGTTAGGTTAAACCATCAGCATCTTTAAATACCCTGATGCTAGCCCACCCCCTGGTACTACAGAGATTTTTTTTTTACACTTTTTTTTTTTATTAGATGTTTTCTTTATTTACAATATCTCCTTTCCCAGGTTCCTCTCCAAAATAAAATAAAATAAAATAAAATAAAATAAAATAAAATAAAAAAACAAAAACTAAAGCAAACCCCTGTTTCCTCCCTCCTCCCCCTGCTCATCACCCCATCCCTTCCTGCTTCCTGGCTCTGGCATTCCCCTACACTTGTGCATAGAACCTTCACAGGGCCAAGGGTCTCTCCTCCAACTGATGACGGACTTGGCCATCCTCTGCTATACATATGCTGCTGGAGCCATTACTCCCACCATGTGTACTCTTTGGTTGATGTTTTAGTCCCTGGGAGCTCTGAGGGTACTAGTTAGTTCATATTGTTGTTCATCCTAAGGGGCTGCAAACCCTTCAGCTCCTTGGGTCCTTTCTCTGGCTCCTTCATTGGGGACCCTGTACTCAGTCCAGAGGTTGTGAGCCTCTACTTCTGTATTAGTCAGGTACTGTCAGAGCCTCTCAGGAGACAGCTATATCAGGCTCCTGTCATCCAGCACTTGCTGGCATCCACAATAGTATCTAGATTTGATGATTGAATACAGGAAGGGTTCCCAGGTGGAGCAGTCTCTGAATTGTCCTTCCTTTAGTCTCTGCTCCATAGTTAGTCTCTACAACTCCTTCCTTAAAAGGGGGTATTTTGTTCCCCCTTTTAAGAAGGAATGAAGTATCCACACTTTGGTCTTCCTTCTTCTTGAGTTTCTTATGGTTTGTGGTTTGTACTTTGTGTATTCTGATCTTCTGGGCTAATATCCACTTAGCAGAGAATGCATACCTTGTGTGTTCTTTTGTGATTGGGTTACCTCACTCAGGATGATATTCTCCAGATCCATCCATTTCCCCAAGAATTTCATAAATTCATTGTTTTTCATAGCTAAGTAGTATTCTATTGTGTAGATGTACCACACTTTCTATATCCATTCCTTTGTTAAGGGACATCTGGGTTGTTTCCACTTTCTGGCTATTATAAATAAGGCTGCTATGAACATAGTGGAGCATGTGTCCTTATTACATGTTGAAGCATCTTCTGGTACAACCACTCTGGAAATCAGTTTGGCAGTTCCTCCGAAATTTGGACATAGTACTACCAGAGGACCCAGCAATACCACTCCTGGGCATATACCCAGAAGATACTACAGAGATTTCTAAGGACAAGACTCAGACATTAGTGGAACCCTGTACCCTTCTTTCCCTTGAGGTCCATCCAAGCAACTGTATGAGTAGATACTTTCTTAATTCCTTTGAATTGTCGAGTTAACCCTGCGGTGAGATTATCTCAGTTCTGTCCCTTTGGTCACTGGGAAGAAAGCCCCCTCCTACTGAAGTCAGAGGACAGAGTTCTCTTTATTCCCAGCAGTTACTCATCTTTCTGATCCTTCCTTCTGAATACAAGTACCCATTTCTCCATGCCTCAGTTCCACCTCTGTATTTGAAAGTGGCACTTTTATTTCTAATTTTGAAAGGGGCCAGAGTGATCTCCTTTGTCTTACATGTCTGGGAAGAGCAGGGTTACAGGAGTCACTCAGCAACGTATGAGTGAGCCGACACCTTTGCAAACTAATCTTAAACCCAGATGTCCCTCAGCAGAGGAATGGATACAGAAAATGTGGTACATCTACACAATGGAGTACTACTCAGCTATGAAAAACAATGACCATGAAATTCGCAGGCAAATGGATAGAACTTGAAAATATCATCCTGAGCGAGGTAACCTAGTCACAAAACAAAACAAAACAAAACAAAACAAAAACCCAGATGGTATGTACTCACTTTTAAGTGGATATTAGCTCAAAAGTTCAGAATACCCAAGATACAATCCACAGACTATAGGAAGCTCAAGAAGGAAGACCAAAGTGTAGATGCTTGAGTGCTTCTTAGAATGGGAAACAAAATACTCACAAGAGGAAATATGGAGACAGAGTGTGGAACAGAGACTGAAGGAAAGGCCATCCAGAGACTGCCCCACCTGAGGATCCATCCTATATATACTCACCAAACGTGGCTATTGAGGATGCGGGGAAGTGTTTGCTGACAGGAGCCTGATATGGCTGTCTCCTGAGAGGCTCTGCCAGAGCCTGACTAATATAGAGGGAAACCAAATACAGAAGCAACCATTGGACTGAGTGCGGAGTCCCTGATGGAGGAGTTGGAGAAGGGACTGAAGGAGCTAAAAGGGTTTGCAACCCCGTGGTGGGAGCAACAGTATCAACAGGCCAGACCTCCCGGAGCTCCTGGGGACTGGACCACCAACCAAAGAGTACACATGGAGGGACCCATGGCTCTGGTCACATATGTGACAGAGGATGGCCTTGTTGTACATCAGTGGGAGGAGAGGCCCTTGGTCCTGTGAAGGCTCCATGCCCCAGTGTAAGGGAACGCCAGGGCAGGAGGCAGGAGTGGGCAGGTGGGTGGGGGGAACCTTCATAGAAGCAGGGGGAGGGGGTGGGATAGGGGATTTCTGGAGGGGATAACATTTGAAATATAAATAGAGAAAATATCCAATAAAAGGAAAAAAGGTATCTAGGATTAAG
Source organism: Montemys delectorum (assembly GCA_019843815.1). NCBI lineage: Eukaryota > Metazoa > Chordata > Mammalia > Rodentia > Muridae > Montemys > Montemys delectorum. The sequence continues at coordinate 12,691 of JADRCD010170913.1, forward strand.
AAACTATGCAGCAATCAAAATAGGCTTGCTCTGAAGAGCCTGCAGGGGGAGCTAGAAATAGGATGCACTGGCTCTGGGAAAATTGCTGGGCACTGGCGGACCAACAGTGGGTGCCTGACTTGAGTAGAACTTGTAAGAACCTCAGCTGGGAGACCCTCAGTTGTTTTGCTTATTGGGTAGGTTCAGTTTTCTTGAGGAACATACAGATCAAAAGTTTTTGCAGTCTGCTTGAGAAGCCATGTAAGATCAATAGTGCCCTGAGGTAAGGCAGTCCAACTCTGGTGCCTAGAGAAGCCGAGGGGCATGTGAAAAGTAGAAGACTGTTCACATGCAGAGATCAATCAACCAAGGCTCAAAAGTATTTGGGGGATAAAACACATCTGTATTGAATGTGCACAGATGCTTTTCTTCTTGTTTCCTGAATAAGACAGGATAATAATTGTTTGTGGTAGTTACATCGTATTAGGCAGTGTATTTGTTGTTATTCTCACTACTGGGATAAAGTACTCTAGAAAGACAATCTAAGGAAGGAGAGGTGACTGCCGGCTCAGTCTGAGGGTACAGCACATCTGGCATAGATGACACAACAGCAAGAGCATGAGTTAGCTGGTCATGTGGTACCCACAATCAGGATACAGAGAGATTAATGCTGGTGTTCGTTCACTGCCACCTTTTTAATCAATCTGGGACCTCAACTTAACAGGTGGTGCAACTCACAGCCAGGCAAGCAATTCAGTCTTCAGTTGAACCTTCCTGGAAAAACAAGCATGATGATTATCTCTGGTGGATTTGGATCTGTGCTCTATCCACGATGATCCTAAAACCTGTCAAACTGGTGATCAGGATTAACCATTGCAGACAGTGTAAGTCATTGAGAGATGAACCAAGCATTTGAGAGAATGGGCATAGTTTGTGTGCAAGCAGAAGAGTATTTTATTGCTTGGAATATCATACCATAGGTATGAATGTTGGCAGGAGGTCCTGGAATCCCTCCATCTTGGACCTAGAGGAATGGTACAAAGCACTCATGTTCAGAGAGTTGATGCATGGGTGGTAGTACTGGACTTTGTCACCTCCTGTGTCTTCAGTGGCATCTCTGCAGAGGGCAGAAATGTCAAGGAGGAGTTGTTTTTCAGACAGCCTGCTTTACTTTCCTTGGTCCACAACCTTCCTGACTCTTAGACCAAGGGAGCACAGCCAGAGTAGGTTGTTTCTGACAGGCTTGGAGATGGGCATTTGTGTCAATCTTTGCTTAAGCTGGGACAAGAGACACTTTTCTGTGGCATTGAACCACGTAGGTGGCTTGTTCTGCCATACAGTTTGACTCAGACTCTTTGATTTCTAGATGCTAAAAACATCCAGCTCTGAACAGGTGCATGAATGACAACCTGCTAGACACAGAAACCTTACCAAGTATTCAATAATATGTGACAAAAAGAAGCTTTTACTGGTCCTGAGTATCTGATCAGACCCTGTTGTGTGGACCACTCAGAGGAAAGAGCACACTAGTTCTTAGTCACAGTGGGGCTTTGGTCTTAGAGTCCTACAATTGTAACTTGTTGGGAGGGAGTGGTGCAGTGACCAAGGCCATCTTGAAGTAAATTTCAGCATGCAAGAAATACAGTGCTTTATTTTCACCAGAATTCTTTGTCTCCATGTATGGGATATTTTTCTGTTGGGAAAAATGGATCCTCGGGATGGTACCACAGGGATGTGTTCTGTAAGGTTTCAAACACCGTTCCTCCATAAAAACTCCACACCTTTCTTAATAACACTAGGTGACAGTTTTTCTTAAAGGTATCTGTCAGTCAGTCAGTCTGTCAGTCTGTCTGTCTGTCTATGTTAGTAAAACTTTAAATAGATTTATGGATTTTTTTTATAATCAGTATCATCTTCTTTCTAATTTTACCTGTCTGTCTCATGGTGCTTAAGCAGCACTCGCCACCAACTGTGAAGTTCCTTTTGTGGTCTCTTCTGCAGTTTCTTGCTTTAGTTTTGTCATCGGATGTCTACTGAGCCTAGCACAGCTCGAGCCACCATGACCTTCTTGTTCCCAGCATTTAAGGAAGGGACATCTGCTGCCTTTCTAGGATCATTCTATCCACGCCCTCCACTCACATCTCCTAGGAATGTGGTCTAACCCATGCTGCTAACTCCACATTTAAAATGTTCTTATTCATGGAGAGCAGGGAGATTGTGTGGGAAAAAAATTAACAAAGAAAACAAAGGTACTTTTACTACTTTGGAAATACATAAACCAGGAGAAGTGACACATGACAGTGAATTCTAGCACCACGAGGCAAGAGAAGAAGGGTCTTGAGGCCAAGGCCACCTTTTTAAGATGAAAAAGGACACAACAGATGGAAATATCTAATTTTCATAATATTTGAAGACTTCCAAGACAAATAATAGCTGAACGAGCTTAGGTGACTGAACAATTCAAAAACATTCTTGGGGCTGGTTCCAGCATCCCTTGAAGATGCCCAGCTCCCCAAAGCTCGCGTGAAAGGGTGGAGCATGTGCACAGAACCTGTAAACCCCAGCTATGTATTTGAAATCATTCTCTTGTAACTCCTAATACTAGCAATCATGTAAGTAGTTGTTTGCCATATTGTCCAGGGAACAATGATAAGGAAACTGTGTACACATGTTCAGTGTAGTTAGTGTTTTTCTGAATTTTTGAGGGGGAGGTGGTTGGGTTGTGGGTGTGGGAGTCAAGAATACAGAGTGTCAACGGTGTGCAAGTTTTACATTGCTATATGCACAAAATCAGGCAGTCTAAAGAGGACATTAAACTAAAATTGACTTGATGTTTTTCCAAGCAGAGGAACCCTCCTCATACACTAGTGCCCAATATTATGTAGTTAAAAGACTAAAAAATGTATATATGAGAGTATTTGTTCTTAGATATGTGATGGATTCTAAGGGAAACTTAAAGTGATTATTTTACTTTATCCTACCTAGATTTTATAATAATAATAATAATAATTATTATTATTATTATTTATTATTATTATTATTATTATTATTATTATTATTATTATTATTTAACAGGGCCTAAGAGTATATCATTATGGATATCTTAAAAGTTATTATGTAGACCTGTCTGTCCTTCTGTTCACAAACATCTGCCTGTCTCTGCCTCCCATGTGCTGGGATTCCATGCATGAGCCACTCACTGTATACAGCTAAAGTTAATTCTTAACAAAACAATTGAAAATTTCCATTTTCATAATATAAAAATAATAAAATTCTGATGGCATTTGGAAGCAATTAATTTACCTTTGAAGTCATCCTCTTCTTGGTTCTTTTTAGCCTTCACAGGCACTACAACTTAAGAGCTCTTACTGTCTTGGACATGGTATAATGTTCTGTGTAGCCAGATGTTTAGAGTGTGCTGTGGGCGGTTGATTGTCCTGAACACCAGAAGGCTAAGTTGGGAGATTTCTCTGCTTTACAGAACAAGTGACCATCATCTAAGATTCTCTGTTTACCACTGGATTGGTTTCTCCCTTGCCTTTCCCTGTCTGGGCCCCTCTTTATGTTCAGTTGGTCCTTTGAGACCTCAGGATGAATTGTCCGAGGGAGGTTACAGGCAGGACAGGAGAGGGTTGGAGCCAGAGAATTTGTTCTGCCTCTTCCATTTTCCTTGATTGTGGCTTTGAAATGACTGAAACCTCTAACCCTACTCCACCCCCACCCCCACCCCTTTTTGGCAAGTTACTGGAGGATTGACTCCCTTCTATGGTCACAGGTACCCTTCCGTTCAGTGATATGTTCTCATTCTTTCCAAGTCCTAGACACTAACTGACATCTTCCTGCTGTGGTCAGTCTTGGGTGCCTCATTATCTCTGCTGGGTTTTTTGTTTGGTTAGCTTGGTATTTCCAGGCAGGGGTTCTGTGTATAGCCCTGGCTGCCCTGGAACTTGCTTTATAGACTAGTTTGGCCTTAACCTCAGAGACCTACCTGCCTTCTGCCTTCCAAGTGCTGGGAATCAAGGGGTGTGCCACCACTGCCTGGCTTGTCTCTGCCTGTTCTTTAATACTTCCCATATCAGAGTTCCTTTTACTCTGTTATCTTCAATTAGATCTGTTGAGTGTCTCTTTTGTAGTTTGCCAGGCCTGATGGATAAGCCTATATATGGATTTATCTGGAGACTATAATGTGAAGATTCAATTCATGTGTGTGCTATGCAGAGACCAGGTAAAATTACGCTTTTAGCATTTCTTCATAGTGAGTACATTCGGAATCCTCCCTCCCAGCTGTTTGGAGATACACCATCATCACTGCTAACTGCTTCACGATGTGTGCTTTTGATCACCCGGACTTTTATCTCCACCTGTGACTTTCATCTGTTGACCAACCTCTGTTGACCAACATCCCACTTCCTTCCCTGGGCGCCATGCACCCTTCCCAGCCCCTGGTGACTAGTTTCCTGTTTTGTTTTTTGTTTGTTTGTTTTTTTTTCCAGAAGGGAAATTGGGAAAGGGGATATCATTTGAAATGCAAAGAAAGTATCTAATAAAAAATAAATTAAAAGGAAAAAAGAAAGGGATCATTCTATATAGCCCAAGCTAGCCTGAAACTTGTGATCTTCCTGCTTCTACCTCTGAAATGCTGTGACAACAGGCATGAGCACCATACTCTGCTCTAGTCTGTTCTGTGATACCAACCACACTGGCTCCCAACAGGTGACTGCTATCATGTCCTGCTTGTCTTTCTGAACATAGCCTGTTTTAGTTAGCCGACTGTCCTCCAAGGACTTCCATTGGACACAGGTAAACGTATTCTTTTGGAATGGGTAAACTTACTGACATGCCAGTATTTTCTGAGACTAGAGAACTAGCCTTAGTATCAAACACAGTACTAGTTGGCACCAGATTGGAAACATGACACCTGGGCTCTGTGGTCCTGTCTCAGTAAGTAAGGTTTCAGAACTGTTCTGTATCCTGCAGAAGCCAAGTCTGAACCTCAGGGGGATGTGAGTGTGAATTGATTGAGACAAGTGGACTGACTGAGGTAAAAGAAGGGCTGAGGATGTAGCTCAGGGGAAGAGTGCTTGCCCACTATGCATGAGGCCTTGGGTTCGATCTCCTGTTCTGAAAAACGTCCTCCTCCTCAACAACAACAATAACAACTACAATAATCAGAATCAGATTTTCTCTTTGGAATCAGCAGACTTTCCCTAGGGAGCTCCGGCTGAGAAACCCCTTGGTAGATGCTGCCTTCACTGACTGTATGCCATTAGCTTATTATGACTCTCCTGGGGTTCCTTCAGGTACAAAGCAGGACAACCAGGAAAAAAAAATAAAACCATGTGTCCTCACAGAAATCCAAGATAGAGAAGGCCCAAACCTCAAAATAATGTCAATAAACTGGGGGGAAACAATGGAAAAAAAAAACCTCATCAAATGGAAGAGATTGGGACAAAATATCACTGAATTCCAGTGGTTCCCCACAAAGTCTTGCTTCAAGGAAGGGAGGAGTTTCTTTGGAAGCAGGGGGAAGCCTGTGTGGTACGGGGAAAAATCCTCCAGGAAAGCAACCCACAGTGAGTTCTGTCAAGTTGAACTTCAGGCCTCCCACTTGCAAGGGAACTCTTTTAGACTGACCCTCCCCAGCTTCCCAGCTACACTTTAATCTACAATGTCAGAACATGGATTGGTGAGTAGGAGGAACAGCAGTGGCCAGCTCTAGGTAAACGCTGCCACAAAGGCATCTCCTGCAGGAGGGTCTAACTGAAGACTGCCTGAGAGACCAAGAATTGGGGGTGCAGACAGTGCAGGCAATGAGGAACTGCTGTGTAGAATAGACACTTTCTTGGGACCCATGGTGGTATTAAAGGAGTTTGCAGCAGCGTTCAGATGAGCTTGCAGTGGCCTTTCTCACCTGCTCCTGGAGTCTCTGTAGTTTGCTCCTCACCCCAAGGGCAGGTGGGGTCGGACAGCAGTAGTCTAGGGCACAGGCAGCAATGGAGAGCCCTTTCCTTTTCCTTCCTCCTGCCCCATTTTGTTAGTTCCCTTCCTTCTCTTAGACAGGCTGCTTCTACTTTTATTAATAGATGCACACAGGATTTCAATAACTACGCAAAATAGGGAATCACAAATAAGGAATACACATGTATGTTTTTCTGAGGCTCACTCAGTCTGCTTAGCAGGACCTGCTGCTCCATTTGTACCCATTCTTTCTGCACAAAATGGGTGTAACTTCTTTATTATTTTTCCTTTTCTATTTTTTTATGTGCATTGGTGTTCTCTTTGCAGGTCTGTCTGTCTGAGAGCATCAGATCGCCTGGAACTGGAATTACAGAGAGCTGTGAGCTGCCATGTGAGTGTTAGGAATTGAACCCAGAGTCCTTTGGAAGAGTAGCCAGTGCTCTTAACCTCTGAGCCATCTGTCCAGCCCCAACTTTTTTTCTTCTTTCTGTCTGAAAAAAAAAATCCATCGTATCTGTACATAACATCTTTTTTTACCCAGTCCCTTGTTACTGGGTACCTAGATAGCAACTATGAGTCAACTATTGTGGCTAATGTTACAACCGTGATGTGATGTACTCCTGCGATGTGCCAACCCTGAGTCAATATCTGAGTGAGACCTCTGGTTCATAGGAGAGACCTCCACATTGGTTTCCAAAAAGATTAGACCAGTTTATATTCTCATGGGTAATGCCCAAGGGTTCCCTTTCGTCTATAGCCCATCTGGTATTTGTTGTTGTGTGTTTTTTTACTGTCTTTCCAGCTGGAATGTAGTTTTGATTTGTATTTCTCTGACTGCTAGTGAGACTGAACATTTTTCACATGTCCATTGACCAACTGTACACCCCTTTTTGATCATTTAGCTAGCCTGTATAGAGACTGGGTTGTTCGTTTTCTTGTTCTTATTTTTTTTTTCTTGTAACTTTTGACTTCTTTGTTTATTTTAGAATTTATTCCTCTGTCATAGGTACAGCTGTCAAAGATTTTCTCCCATTCTGTCTTTTTGTGTGATTAACTGTCGTCTTTGAGGGAGCCCTTCTTGCTTTTTGATCTCACAGGGGAGTCTGCAAGGGAAGCCATGGTGAAGTGACGGTGGCGTGGAGGGGCACACCTGCTTTGGAAAGAGAGGACCGACACTGTCCAGCTTTGAGAGAGGAAGACGATCTCCACGGTTCCTTAGTTTCAAATGAATTAGCTGAACGTTCACTCACAAGACAGTGTTTTAAAATCAGGATTTACATGGAATTCCTTTTGCTTTTCCAACCCCTTCCATATCTTCGCTGAAAGACATTTGTGTTCTGAGAGTCTGAATAAGACCCCTATCAAAGGGGCTCAGCTTTACCGCCTACTGACCTGAAAGGCAGTTATAATCTCCATCTATTAATTGCCTCAAGTTCTATTGGCATACGGTTTCATTTGGAGGATTTTGTAGGGAAATTTTATATGTGATGAATGTTCTAATGGCCATTCATGCCTAAATCTAGGTTTAACTGTTGCCTTTGGTTTTGCATGTTGCTAAATTTATAAAGTCTTCCATCTATCCCAAAATTCCAACATGATTATCACACAGAGGGGACCTTTGATAAGTAAACATTCAAGTGGGTATCTCATTGCTAAGACAAGACTTTGAAAGAATTCCTCTCTCTCTCTCTCTCTCTCTCTCTCTCTCTCTCTCTCTCTCTCTCTGCTATTCACCCCTCCATTTCTTTCTTTAATCCTCTCCCTTTTTCCTATTCACCCCCTTCACTTCTCTATTTCTCTCCAGTTCTTGATACTGCAGATAGAACCCAGAGTTTAGGGCAAATATTCTATGCTTCTATCACTGAGCTATATAGAGCTCCACATTTTATTAACTAGTAGATCAAAGAGTGGATAGGTGGATGGATAGAAGGAAGCAAAAAAGAAGGGAATGTGAGTCAAGAAACTGGCTTTCCTTCTAGGCTTCTCTTTGTGTAAGAAGCCTAGATTGGGCCTGAGCCAGCCACCAAAGCTCCACTTTTCTGTGTTCTGTGGTTGCAGTTGCCTGTGGTTGACTGCAGTATGAACTGTTATATGGAAAATTCCAGAGAAGCCTTCATATGACTTACTGCAGCATGCGGTTATCATTTTTGTTTTATCATTAATTCTTGTACCTAACCTATAAATTAAAGTTCATCATGGCTGTATTGGAAAGAATACAGAATATGTGGGCTGGGAATTATCAATAGTTTCATGGGGTCTTGGAACATATTCTCAAGAATAAAGAAGGGACCCAACCACCAATCAAGGACTATACAGGGTGGGACTGAATGTTCTGGCAGCATGTGTATAGTAGAGGACTGCAAATTTGATCATCAGTAGGAGGAAAGGACCTCGGCCTTGTGAAGGTTCTGGGCCCCAGTGTAGGGGAATGCCAGGGCCAATAAGTGGGAGATGGTGGGGTGGCAGGCATGGGGAGGGGGGAGGCAAAAGAAGTTTGTTCTTGTTGTTTTTGTTTGATTGTTTGTTTTTTGGAGGGGAACCTGGGAAAGGGAAAATTTACATGTAAATAAAGAAATTATCTAAAAAAAAAAAAAAAAAAGAAGGGATACTTGTACTTAGACCAAGTTCAATTGGTAGCAAGTAAAATTGCAAGAGCAATACAATTTATGTTGAATAACATTTATTGTAAGTGGAATCAACAGAAGGAATGCACAGGAGATAAAAATACAGTAGCATGTAGATCTAACTACCCAGTGCCTCGTGAAAATTTACTAGAGAGAAAATGCAATTCCATATCTCACAGGACTATCTGAGAGGCATAATGGGAAGGGAAAAATAAAATCCTGGTGGAAAAAAAGAGTCAGAGGCACACACAAGATATCAGGTGACTAGAGCTTGGCTGGGCATTCTAGGAGCCCCTAGCTTTGGTCCAAGACTATGAGATACACAGAAGCAAGTCTAAACATTGTCCTGAGATCCTGGGGGAGGGCCTGCATTCAGATATCTGATCTGGCCCCCAATATTTATATGCCTTAAAATAGTGGTCTTTCTGCTTTTCTATTTAAGACAAGCTGAACTATATAGCTTTGTTTCAAAGGTCCCTGGTAGTTGAGTGGACTCTTTAAAAATGCCATTCCCTATGAGTTGGTCTGCTAGATATCCCTGCCTGTCCTGGAGCCTCTGGTTTTACCTCAGTTTCTCAAGTAGAGTAATGACATTCATGGTTGACCTTGAGTGGTGACTCATTTGGTTTACTTTGCCAATATCTCTACCAGCTCTTTTTATGTGGCTATATCTACCTGTTACTGAAAATACATAGATATGGATCCTTGAATGTTTTCTTACATGAGTTTTATACTTTTGAGACATTTCTCTCCAAGTCTCTGCATTGGCAAAGTGACAGTATTGGCAACTTTATGGGGTGACGCTGTTTTCACTCTGTGGTAATGTTGATCGTCCCAAAATAGGATGCCTGTACTTGGGGATCAGATTTTCTTGTGTAGATACGACACTGAAGAATATTCATGGATCTTTGTTTTATGGGAGTTTCGTATGCCTCACGTGAACTCTTCAGAGTGTTAATATTGTGCCTCTCATTCCTTCCTCCTTAACTCTGTCCTTCCCTGCCTCTCACCTTCCATTATTCCCTCCATTTCCTCACCTCTTAGCTACTTAATTATACCAGATGCTCTAACAGGTTCTGGGAAGATAAAGGAAAGAGAACAGGTGTAGTATCTGTCTCTAAAGAGCCATATATGGTTCTTTATCATTTAAGGATAATGAAGGTCAAGGAGAGCTTCCTGGAAGATGGAGCACTGAGTGACTTGGAAGGGAACATTAATTCTATGGTAATAATGAGAGTACTTTTTCCGTATGACTAGCGCGAAGACATGAGATGACTTTCTACTGCATTGTTTTACTCTTGGCCACTTGTCTAGTGCACATCTGCCTACTGTTTGGGACTTGGGGCCAGATTTTTATGTGGTGACATACGCCACTTAGGTAGGGTGACCTGCCTTGTACCATTATTACCTTCAATCTTTTAGAATCCTTTGGACAGCAACTACCTTGTTTCTCTATCTTTGATTCATCCTGGAGTATAGGCTCCCAGCCCCCTGAGTTATTGCATCAACATTGGACCAACTGGTGTTGTTAGGGTTAAAGAGATCTGAATATCAGAAAATCATTGTTTTAGAGTGATGTGGTGTTTACCTATACATTAGAGTAGTACTGTTGTATTCTACATCTGAATTTAAGAATTTAATTTGTACGATTTATTTTTGTCTACCTTTTCCAGCTAGTGTTTAATCCTTGATTATTATTAGTTCATAAAAATTGTGAAGAAAAGGAATATTTTTTTAAAAATTCTTTGGCAACTATCTTTATATTCTCATATTCTTTACCTGTGCACTTCTTAATCAATAGAGTTGTAGTGTTCTCTCCTGAAATTCTGACCCAGTGGGTGTCAGAGAGAGCAGGCTTATGCATCGTATCTTTGTGTTTTTAAAAAATAGTGGTCCAGAAAAATCTTATTAGCATGCTAGTTTATATAACATGGTCCATTTAATCCTGAACCATATATTAGATACTAAACAAATATACCTATCTAGGTCACATGATTATTATGTTGATAATGCACATTTTTGTAGATTAAAAATCTATATTGCTAAGAGAAACCTGGCAGTGACTCATTAGTAAGGAAATGCTCTGTACTCAAATCAGAGCCTGCTGGATCCGTTTATATGAACCACATGAAAGATATTGAAAGTGTAGGCTGTAATTGTGGTTGATGTCAGGGATTTGGAAGCAAACGTTTTTAATTAGACCTTCTTAAAGGTCGGGTTAGGTTGTGCAGTTCAGACATCTATAGACTTTGATTATTATTTATTTATTTATTGTTTGCTTGTTTGTTTACAGTGTTGATGATAGGACCCAGGCTCTTCGGCAGACCAGGAGAAGTGCCAAACTGCATCTCGAGCTGAGACAGTCACAGTTCTTAGCAGAGTATTTATGGGGAAAAACCAGGCTGCTTAGAGTAACCAAGCTCAGCTGAATTTGGAAAATTTGAGCTTCTTACAAAGAAATTTCACTCAGTTAAAATAGCCTTCTCTTTAAAGAAGGTTATCTTTTGGTTAAATGGTTAAAAGCACTAAATTATGTAAGCATGTTTGTCTTTTTTTTTTTTTTTTTTTTTTTTTTTTCAGAATAAAATGTCAAGTAAGTAAAATGAAGCTCAGGAAAGCATAGCGGAGACTTATTCCTCTCATTCAAATTAGTTACTGCTGTTTTCTATAAGGCCCATTCTGCTACTTCCTGAGCAACATTCAACAGTTAACTTATAGTTTATAGAAACTTTATCAAAGTCAGATTAAATCTTACCTTTAACTGAGTTACTACAAAAAGATTTGTTAGAAAATCTGTTATGATAATGGACTAAAAGTTGTTCATAGGAAATGATGAGAGAGTAGGGGAGCATGATAAACCATGCAGGAATGCTGGGATGGCTAAAAGTGTGGGGAAAGGAGATGAATGACTCAGAGGGGAAAATGGTTTATATTTTTGTCCCTAAGTGCTGGGGATGTAATCTCCAAATATAGGCTCATCAGTAAGATATCTAAATAAAACTGGAGGAGAGGTTTAAACTAATACATATGCAAATTGCAACACAGGAAAAAAAACCCAGGACAAAGCAAGGCAACATGACCTTCCCACAATCCTAACATCTTAATCACCTAACCCCAAATGCAAAAAAGAGTAAACTGTTGACTAAAGAATTTAAAAGTTTACTTGTAAAAATGATCAGTGTCTTCAAAGAGGATACAAATGAGGATGAATGAAGCAAAGAAATAGTTCCTGGACCTGGAGGAGAAAGGCAGCCATGTCCATAGATGAGAAAGTCAGGAACAAAGCTAAGATGTTCAAGAATGCAAAATAGAAATGTTAACAATGAAATGCTCAGTGAATTAAAAAAAAAAAGAGCACAGTGGGGAGTATTTGGCTTGTAGACCAAGCAGCAGAAAAATGTCAGGGATTGAGGACAAGGGCGGGATTATTACATTCAGACATGATTAAAGACAAAACAGTATAAAAGAGCATAGTCACATCTTCCACAGAACCCTGGACATGATCAGGAGACCCTGTCCAAGAGTCCATGGGGTAGACAGAGGGATTGAAATGAAAAGTAATGGTAGAGAAATTTCTACGCATTGAAATTAGGGCCCCTATCCCTCCAGATCTGTGAAACAAATCCAACATCCAAACATGAGAAACACTGGGAACCCCAAATAGACAGAACCAAAAAAGTACTTCTCCACAGCATATTATGGTCAAACTACCCAAAATCTAAGCTGTAAGTGGAAAATGTAAACTGACACAGAGACAGGAAAGAAGAGGTGTGGTAAAACCACACCTGTCTCAGAATCACTTGGAGAGGCTGGGCATGACAAATCTATAGACAGCAATACACAAATGGGGGAAAGCTACAAGGATGTCCTCTAAAATCAGGAATGAAGGCACCTAAGCCCCCTCTTTTCACTCTTATTGAAATGGATACAAACAGAAAAGGAAAAAGTGAAATTCTCTTGATTTATGCATATCATCTTCAAAGAATCTAAAGATTCTAAAGGAAAACGATTAGATCTGGGAAACTCTTTCACCAAGGTAGCAGAATACAGATTCAACATATAAAAATCAGTTATCTTTCTTGAATAGTATGAATATGCTTGGTGGGAGAGATATCAGGTCATTCTGTTTGTATATGTATGCGCATATATTATAGCAGGCTTCCATAGTAGCAGCTTTAAACTAGGCTTTTAAAATGATCTCAGGTATTACTTATCTCTCTCATTATCCTCTACTCTATCTCACCTTTCTATCCCCCACTTAACTCTTTCTGTTCCATTAT